>CM040742.1:11149130-11334130 GCA_022829145.1 Albula goreensis | reverse complement strand
TAAACAATTGTTTAGGCCCCGCCGACTAGCACCCTGACCCCTGACCCTTGACCCCACTACCCACACAGCCTTGTAAAACATGGCACATGAGCTGTACACAGAAAAACAAGTCCAATGTCTGTTATTTACTTTGTCTTTTATTATTATTTTTAATAAATGTATTTTATTTAAAACTAACGTACCACCCAGGCTCATATGCACTAATAAACTCAATGTTATAGCGGTTAGACATACGAAGCTCTCAGCCTCAAAGCTTGTGTTTTTTTTTTATTGCACAAAATTTACATTTGGCTGAAATGTGATATGTGGCTCTCAGAAGCCTCGACCGCAAAGACAGAAGCATTTCTCTTTTCCATCCACAGGGGAAAAAGAGGTGGGGGGTGGGGGGTGTTGGAGGTTGCTTCGAGCCTGCCTGTCATAGGATGCAAACTCCATACCCATGGCTACTTTATTCCACCTTGTTCCTACCCGGCCTCTTACACCCCATGGTGTGTGCACCCAATGGTCTGCTCTCCAAAGCAGTCGGGCCTGACAAAGGTGTGAGTAGGCAGGGAACATGTACAAAAGAAACAAAAACTTCTGTACATACTCCCCAAATATGGAATATAGTTATAGGCTATGGCAGCTTCCAAACTCCCAGTGGGGAATAATGTGGAGTCAGTCCAGCTGTAGTGAGAAGATTGTGCCCACGCCACCCAGGTCTGGTTCAGAACTCTTCCATGCGGCAGGATCAGCTTCCCTTTTCTGCATTCTAGATGCATAGCAGGGATGAGAGCCAGAGGGAGGAATCCCATCCCATCCCCGCCCCGCCTACCCCCATCCCACCCTTCCCCCCCCACAGGGTCTGGTTTTACATTCCACTGCAGAGGTCCCATACCGGGGGTGGATACAGTGGAATTTTACCCAGAATACCTTGTATCTCAGGCTGTCTAGACACTAAGACCGAGGAGTCCTATCCTTAGAACCCAGACTTTTGTTTTACTGTCTGGGAACAGAGCTCTCTTCAGCTGTGATTGCCTCACTGGTGGAGCTTAGATACTGGTTGCACTCAGACGAGGAAGCTTCCGGAATTGTAAATTGTTTGAGCAAGAATATTGTTTGTTTGCATCATTGCCTTCACCTTCGCAGCGTATAAAGGGATGCTTAAAAAACATTTGTGGGCTGCACAGACCACTGAACAAAACAGCTTTCACCAGGCTTATAGCAGAGAGGTATAAACCTGGCACTATCACTCTGAACTGCTCTGGTTTCACCAGGCTTATAGCAGAGAGGTATAAACCTGGCACTATCACTCTGAACTGCACTGCTTTCACCAGGCTTATAGTAGAGAGGTATAAACCTGGCACTATCACTCTGAACTGCACTGCTTTCACCAGGCTTATAGTAGAGAGGTATAAACCTGGCACTATCACTCTGAACTGCACTGCTTTCACCAGGCTTATAGCAGAGAGGTATAAACCTGGCACTATCACTCTGAACTGCACTGCTTTCACCAGGCTTATAGCAGAGAGGTATAAACCTGGCACTATCACTCTGAACTGCACTGCTTTCACCAGGCTTATAGCAGAGAGGTATAAACCTGGCACTATCACTCTGAACTGCACTGCTTTCACCAGGCTTATAGCAGAGAGGTATAAACCTGGCACTATCACTCTGAACTGCACTGCTTTCACCAGGCTTATAGCAGAGAGGTATAAACCTGGCACTATCACTCTGAACTGCACTGCTTTCACCAGGCTTATAGCAGAGAGTTATAAACCTGGCACTATCACTCTGAACTGCACTGCTTTCACCAGGCTTATAGCAGAGAGGTATAAACCTGGCACTATCACTCTGAACTGCACTGCTTTCACCAGGCTTATAGCAGAGAGGTATAAACCTGGCATTATCACTCTGAACTGCACTGCTTTCACCAGGTTTATAGCAAAGAGGATACATGTTACAACAGAGCTCACCATTATAGCTACAGTGTGACAATGCTCAATATTACAGTGATAGCAGCAATGTTGTCGATCACTGTGCCAAGGATGGTCAAGGGTATTATGTTTTTCATTCCAACCAACAACCCTTGTCTCAATTGCTTCAATTCCATATATAGCTACATGCATGTGAATTTCAACACAAGGCACAGCACATGCATGGTACAGCTATTTTACAAAGTTTAGTGTGGCCCAGCCCAGCTCATCCCAGCTCAGCCCAGCTCTGCTCACTCTCAGCAGGAGGGAGCAGGATGACTCCCTCTCCAGTTCAAAGCCAGACAAATGATAGCAGCTGCCATCAGCTGCGCTACGTTTTAAAACCTCTTTAAGTAAAACCACACATACTTCCTATAATGCTCACACACACACAAACACACACACACACACACACACACACACACACACTCAGTTATATACATAGATATACACACACAGACATAAATATGAACATGCACATACACACACTGATAAATACATAGATACACACACATACACACAGGCTCACACATGTTGGTACACACAGTTACAACCCGAGATGCACACTTACATTAATAAATACACACACAGACATAAATATAAACATGCATGTATCCACACTCAAAATCATAAATATACACACAGAAATACGTGCACACACAGATAAATACATAGATACTCAACACACAATACATCCACACATAAATACAAACCTGCAAACATACACTTACAGTCAAAGACATAAGCACACACTGAAATACATATGCAAACATGAATATACAGCACACATGCATATACACAGACACAATCATACACACACAAAGAAACATATATACACACTCAGAGTCAGACACACACAGGGACATTCATACACACAGACACACATAAATATATGCTGAAAAAAGACATACTCCTTCACATGCAAGCACAGAGATAAGTACATGCACACACATGCTCACACGCACACAAAATATGTGTTGACAGTTGATGGCATTTTTGTTCCGGAGTCTAAGAAAAAACTACAGGGTCAGGGTCAAGATCATATTCCTTCTGTGTGCAGGCTCCTCCCTCCTGCAATGCATGCTGGGACCTGTTTGTAGGCAAAGCATGGAGCAATCTGAGATGTGCTATTTCTCACCTCCAACCTGTCCCCCATCAACCCAAGAGGAAGCAGCCCCACACGTGGCCTCTCCAGTTTGCACTGCCACTTTCAATGACAGATGTAGCATTCAACTGCTTAAGTTGTCGGAGGAACACAAAGTCAGCATACATCCAGCTCACCAGCCTGCAAGCACCCAACTAACCAGGAGAGGTCTCTAAAGGGTCCACAATCCTCTGCAACAACCTTGCCAACTTTTTTTAACTTTCATTAAAACAACAATGGCTGATGTCACTGTAATTGGTGGACAGAAGAGTTTGTTCCCAAGTGCAGTGGTCAATTTGATAGAATTATTTAGAAAATTTGAAAAATATGTTTTAATTAAGTCAAAAATTTGCATAATGTGTTGTGTTTTGCAATTGTATGAACATGCCGTAAACCTGGATAAAGAGATTTCAGTTAAAAAAACAGATTTTTCCCATGATCTGTGTATCTGTCAGACTGTGATCCCTTGGGCATGACTTTTTTAACACGGCCCATAACACCCTCCAATGTAATTTAGCCCACAAAGTGCATCCAATTTAATTTTGGGCTTCCATTTAGTTCTTATAATGTGATACAAAGCAACTTAATCTACATCCTTTTGGAAAATTAGGGCAGGGAGCTGGGATTATAACTTGGAGGTTTCAAGTTCAGTTCCAAGGTAGGGCAACATCAATATGTACAAGGTACTGGTAGTGCTTCAATAAAAGCTGTGTAAACGCCAGAGGGTAGGAGCACCTGTTCAATGTAAGAGTAACCTTGTCTGGAATGGATGGCTCTTCAGTAGACCTGCAGCTGTGTTAATGGGACGTGGCTGGGGTGGGTTGCACTAGGTGGGGGGGTCCTTCAAGCATCTAAACAATGTCATGGGCAGCCCCCCACTGTGGCTGTCATCACTAACATGACAAGAGGAAGCCCCCCCCCCCCTTTATTCACAGGTGGTGTGGTCACATTTTCAAACTCCCAGCATGCACTGCTCCTGTCCTGTGATTGTTTGGCTGGGCTCCTTGTTCTTGCAGTTCTGGACTTGGCCGTTTCCCACAAGCTCACAGCCAGACAGAGGGGCCCCTTAAATGCACCGGGTTCCCCCTCCTCACTCGTTCCCTCTCTCCTCTCTTCTCCTCTCCACTGCAGCCGTTCCCTCACTCCTCTCCTCCATTAGATGCCAGGAGCCACAGCTGCACATGTGGTGTCTATTTACAGGGCTGTTCTTGTCAGACACACAGGGAGGGAGCATGCACACGTGTGTGTGTGTGTGTGTGTGTGTGTGTGTGTGTGTGAGAGAGAGAGAGAGAGCATGTATGTGTGTGTGTGTGTGTGTGTGTGTGTGTGTGTGTGTGTGTGTGTGTGTGTGTGTGTGTGTGTGTGTGTGTGTGTGTGTGTGTGTGTGTGTGTGTGTGTGTGATAGAGCATGTGTGTCTATATGTTTCAGACATGTTTTAGTATCAGAACCTGAGCTTTGTATGTGGGAGAGAGGGAGGGACCAATTTTAATGTATTTTCACCCAGTTACCAGACGACATCACCACACCCCACTGCTTAGCAACACTGCTACACCCCAGCAACATCACCACACTGCTACATTGTAATTCTCAGCACCAGCATTACATTCTAACTCTCAGAAACATTACCATGTTCTCTCCCCTAGCAATACAATTACATTCTACTGTTTAGCAACTGTCCCACATTCTAGTTGTAAGCAAAACTGGGATTCCCTGTTACTTTGCTAGAGCACTACACCATACTGCTTTGGTAAAATCATCAAACCTTATGGAACCTCACCACGTCCTATTGCATGTCAACTCAATCACACCCCTCAGCAACACTGCTATATCCTGATGCTCTGTAAGCGTGTTGCGTCATGTTGCTTAGCAAAATCACCACACTGTAGCTTAACTGCAGTTAGACTGTAAACCTAGCAAAATAATGACCTTCTTTGCAACAGTGCACACTAATCAGCTTAGAAACACTGTCAAACTAAAGCAAGGCCACCACATCCAATATCTTTGCGACATCACCATGCTCTGTTGCGTTGCATAGCAACACAACTACAACCTTCTGATTCGCAACACTGCTACACCCCATCACCCAGAAATGCTGCAACCTTTTGTATCTTGGCAACCTCACCACACCCTGTAGCCTAGCTTCCTGTAGTGTACACTGACAGAAAGGCTGCAGATGTCAAAGAGCAGGCCCAATTCCAAAGACAGCAGAGAAAACAGCGAGAGGCAGAGGCAGAAGCCGAAAGAGGCAACAGCGTGGCAGTCTGGTAATGGGGTGAGAATAGATTCAGCATTCCTCCCTCCCTGTCCTTCCAGCTCACTCACAGCTCAAATTCTGTCACTGTAATATGTGACACATCTATAACTAGGGGGTCAAAACCACTACCAGCACCAGAAAAAGCCTTTAACCCTGAAACATCTGACAGCTACTGTTCACATTAAAATAGAACTGATAAAAATGGATCATTCTATTTTTATATGTGTAGAAGCACTTGAAAAAGCATTGCATTTATATTATATGCAGATGTACTTCATTTATTAAATTGTATATATTTGCACTCTCTCAGACTCTGGGTACAAGCGAAAAGTCTTGCATCAAGTAAAAAAATCTGGTGTTGGTACAAGTTGAGGTTTCATGAATCCCAGAAAGGGTGGAGCTACAATGAGTTGTCTGTCACTGACTTCTTTAAACCAATCAACAGCTTTCTCTCAACACAGCAAAACACAATGATTAGTTGAACTTGACCAGGTACCAGTGGCATTTAGTAGGTCTATTTCATTTGACATGCATGTATGGCCCTCTAGAGGACATTTGTTATAATTACCAGCAGAGCAGATATAATAAAGCCTAACAAAAATTGAAAAATTGTTTATTGTTTTATCATCATATAGTGATTGTGTTATTTGTCTGTGAAGTTAAGCTGCAGAAACTCTACATGTTACTGAACAGATACTGAACTCACTCAAAGCCCTTAGGTACATTTATTTTCAAAGTCTGTATGACGAGAGAGACCACCACAGCACAAAAGACAAGAGTCTGCACTCTCAGCACATCATTATCAGTGCATTCATACTCATACATCAAACATATTCACAATATTCAAAATATTCATGCTTTACCATTACCTGTTCTTACTGCTGCCTACTAGTCCAAACTATGACTGTCCACCATTTAATCCCATGTGTACCAAATTTCTGTGCCTTTTATTAGTTCTCACATAAGACATTAAGAAGAAATTGTTTATGGTTATAGTGAAACATTTATTTCAGCTCTTGAAAATGTGAATAATTATTATGCACTTCAGTAAGGGTGACTAAAGATTGAAGGAGTCGATCGCACATTGTGTCGATGCGTGGCTTGGTCCTGGATCAGGGTTATATGCACATCACACACAATGTGACGAGGTGAGACACATGCACTGATAAAAACGCAGGTAGGTCAAACTTTTGTAACTGTGTCCTCGGGTGTGACATGTCACTGTAGATTAGGGTCTGTCACTGTGCCCATGCAAAGAAGACAGCAGAACCAATTTAAAAAAGTACTGTAAGAAACAATAATGTTAAAGATCCTTCACAGAGAATAATGCTGTTTGAAGAACATCTTGCCTGAGGTTTCTCATACAAAATTTTACACAAGAAGAAAAAGAACAGAACAGTATTTTGCTTTGAAATGTAGAGTACACAAACATTTGCTTTTCTCTTGTAGTCTGGGGGGAAGCTGTGGCTTGTGGGTGGTTTCTGTTCAGGGAGAGGAGGATTGTGCAGCAAGAGCAGGTCCTTCAAAATGTAAAGAGATTATCTGCTTTTCCTTTACAGAAAAACACAGGTTTCCTTTCATTAGAATAACCTGTTTGTAAAAATTTCCCTGTCAAAAGCATCTAAAATGAGAGGAGAAACAACTCCAATCCTGTAGGGGCCAGTGTGTGATCTCTCTTATGTTGTGTTAACACACAGGTGCTTAACTTACATCAATTTGCTTAAGCTTTGTCCACACATTTTGTTTCCATGGCCTAAGGAAGATGCTGCTTGAAAACAAGCCATAAATCCCCCAAGACTGGAATTAAACCTGCAGATACTGTGGCCCTCCAGGACTGGAGTTAAACCCGCAGACACTGCGGCCCTCCAGGACTGGAGTTAAACCTGCAGATACTGCAGCCCTCCAGGACTGGAGTTAAACCCGCAGACACTGTGGCCCTCCAGGACTGGAGTTAAACCTGCAGACACTGAGGCCCTCCAGGACTGGAGTTAAACCTGCAGACACTGCAGCCCTCCAGGACTGGAGTTAAACCTGCAGACACTGCAGCCCTCCAGGACTGGAGTTAAACCAGCAGACACTGAGGCCCTCCAGGACTGGAGTTAAACCTGCAGACATTGCGGCCTTCCAGGACTGGAGTTCAACCTGCAGACACTGTGGCCCTCCAGGACTGGAGTTAAACCTGCAGACACTGAGGCCCTCCAGGACTGGAGTTAAATCTGCAGACACTGAGGCCCTCCAGGACTGGAGTTAAATCTACAGACACTGCAGCCCTCCAGGACTGGAGTTAAACCTGCAGACTCTGTGGCCCTCCAGGACTGGAGTTAAATCTGCAGACACTGCAGCCCTCCAGGACTGGAGTTAAACCTGCAGACTCTGTGGCCCTCCAGGACTGGAGTTAAACCTGCAGACACTGTGGCCCTCCAGGACTGGAGTTAAACCTGCAGACAATGCAGTCCTCCAGGACTGAAATTGAGAGATGGAGAGAGAGAGAATAGCGACAGGAGCAATTCTTTTGTAGTCTCTGGGTGGTTTGCTGGCGTTCTTTGTTTTGCATTTGTGTGGACTGTTATGAGAGGCTCTTTGTTGTGGTTAATTTAACTCTGTCCTCCATCCAGTAAGTTGGCCTCTGTGTGCTGCTCACATAATCTCCGACTGCATTGTCTGGCAGTCTGCTTTTATTGTGAGTGTGTGTGTGTGTGTGTGTGTGTGTGTGTGTGTGTGTGTGTGTGTGTGTGTGTGTGTGTGTGTGTGTGTGTGTGTGTGTGTGTGTGTGTGTGTGTGTGTGTGTGTGTTTGTGTAAGTGCGTTTGTGTGTCAGAGCAAGTGAGTGTGTGTGTGTGTGTGTGGGAGTGAGTGAGTGAGTGAGTATTAATGTGTTTGAGTTTAAAAAATCCCCCAAATGGCAACCTTAATTCATCCAAATGAGCGGTTTTTAAAATCCTCCACATGGCAACCACAATCTTGAAAGATTTGATACTTGAAAAATTCCCCAAAATGGCAGCCATGACCATTTTTAATAATGTGTATAAGAATCCCCTCAAATGGCAACCACATCCATTTGTTGGGGATTTAAAAAAAGGATTTTAAAAGAGGAAGTAAAGAAAAAGGACACACGATGAGAAGGACAGATGGGACGTTCCGTTCTCCAGCTGGACAAACCAGGACCATCAGGGCAGCTTCAGCCAGCTCAGGTCATCAGACCTTTAAGGTGAGATATAAATTAACCTCAAGTATGAGCAAGTCTAAATGGCCAATAACACACTTCATCATGGCTGGTCTACCTTAAGAGCCCTTCACATTGTGTAAAGCACAAAATCAGATTGGAAATTTTACACTCGACATATTTCTATCATTTTCCTGCTCTCTAACTAAAATGCATAAGTTAAATATTTAAGCATGAGGCTCAATTAAGAGCGAATGGCCACTCACTGTGCTAATGCCTTCGTGATCACCTTTCCTGCTGCCATTTTTTCCGCCACCTGGGAAATCGCAGGGTCAAAGTTCAAACCCGTTACCGCCACTACCTCCTCATCCCTGTTTAAAAGAGGCAGGTTTCATGGGCTGTGGTTGTTGTCGTGGCAATCACAGTTTGCTTAAGCGGAAGTGACCTCATGAGATGAGGCACTTGAATAATGAGCGATGGTCATTATTCGATTATATCTGCTGGCCGACTTACTTGATATAAAATGCAAGGAACTTCATTTCTTCAAATTTTCCCTTCAACACGATCTCAGTATACCCTTCGCCATAACCTGTGTGTCATCAAACCAGAAAAAAATGCTTAGTTTTAATTTCTCCCTGAAAGTAAAAGTTTGAAAGGTCATTCTGAGGCACAGAGGGGGAACCCTACGTGGAATCACCTGCATAGCGGAAGGTGTTGCCTAGCAATACGGTCCAGTAGAATGGGATAGAGGTTAGCTCTGTTTTTCTGTTCAGCATATTCAAAGCAGCTATTCGTCCTGAAGGGAGGAAAAGGAAAAAAGCACACTTAAAAAGAAGAATTTTTGTGTGCAGATACACTACCCTGGAAATGCAAGGGCAAAGGGGATAGAGACTAGCTAGTAGGGAATAGGTGGCTGCTAGGGTCAAGTGGGTAGAGGTTAAAGCGTAAGAGATAGCTGCTAGGGCAGAGGTGAAAGTGACCAGGGTCTTGGGGGTAGGGGCCAGTTTGTGATCTGGGACAGGACTAGTGCAGCAATTCTATAATTATAGATGTATGATATAATTGAGCAGTCAGCTTATACCCTGTTTCTCTCCAGTGAGGGTGAGCCAATTGTCGCCTTGCCAATGTGGATCTGTAGCCATAGCCAGTGATAACACTACTGCTGTCCTAAACTCCCAGCTGCCCAGAACAAGGTCCCCACACTCTGAGGTCATGGAAGGTCATGTAGGAAAACCCCTTAAAAACTGGCCTCCATTCCACTCCCCTGGCTACTGGCCGTCTGAACTGACTCTACACCAATAATCTACATGTCTCAGCAGGTTATGGTCCTTAACTATAAACAGGCTCATGAGCAGGATGCCAGTTCTTGTTATATGGAGGTTAAATGGAGGTTTAATGAAGGTTCATTGAAGATTGTTTGTGGTTAAATGTAGGTTGAATGAAAGTCAAATGAAGGTTGAATAAGTGTTGAACAAATTTCAGATGAATGTGAAATGAAAGCTGAATGAAGGTTTACTGAGGGCTAAATGCAGCTTGTATGAAGGTTCACGAAAGTTAAGTGAAGGTTGCATGAAGGATAGATGAAGGTGAATAAAAGTTAAGTGAGGGCTTAATGAAGGTTATGTAAGGGTTACATGAAGGTTTAATGATAAATGACAGTTGTATCAAGGGTACATGAAGATTAAATGCAGGTTGAATGAAGATTAAGTGAAAGTTTAAGGAAGGTTAACTGAAGGTTGTATGATGGTTACATGAAGGTTAAATAAAGGTGAATGGAGGCACTACCCTGAGCCTGAGCCATCTGCCAGTGACCGATGTTGACCATCTGGTCTTTAGCCATGGAGAGAGGGAAACAGGCCAAGTCTCCAGCACAGAACACATCCGGCACGTTGGTCTTCATGCACTGAGAGAGGACCAGAGACTGTCACCTAAAACACACTCTCTGACTCATCACATCAGCAATACACACACTGTTCCATCTAACCACCTAAATTCTAACCTAAATTCACTCTTACACCAGCATAAGACACATTCATTCCCTAACCTGCATCCAACCAAGCTATACAGAGATACTGCACATAAACACACACACACACACACATGTTGCACCTTGTCTACTGGGACAAAGTTCTTGGAGTCCAGCTCCACTGGGCTCTCTTTCAGAAATTCTGAATTTGGGATCACACCTGGCAGAAGGACACAGATGGTAAAGTCTAGTAGTTGAGACAATCCTGGGCATGCAATAACTCTTGTATGCATGATATGTTATGGATTATAAATACATTTCAATAATTGTGAGGATAATTGTGAGGACAGAGACACTTCCCATACTGTACTCACCAATTCCAACAATCAACACATCAGCCTGCAGGACTGTCCCACTCTTCAGCTCCACCTCTTTCACCTACAGCAAGAACAATGCATGTCATTCGCAGCTAATTCTCCATCCTCTTTTATCCCTCTTTGCTATTGGCTGCCTGATATCCCAAGAGTACGGTGGCCCAAAATTGTGAATACATCAACAAAACAGTTTTTATATAATATTATCATATTTTTCCATTTGTTTCTTGTTTTTTAAGCTTGATGTGTTTTACAATTACTTGATGTGTTTTACAGCAAATACCTTTTAAATACTAACAAACCACAAACTAACAGACCTTCCCAAACAGCAAATAATTCTCATTTGACAGGTAAATGTATGTGTTCACAGGCAAAAGGTCCTAGGTGTGTTACCTTTCCACCCTCTCCTCTGACTTCCACCACACTGTCATTCATGTAGAATTTCACATTCTTTGTTTCCAGCAACTTCAAGATGAGAGAAACAATCAGGTGAGCTTGCATTGCTCCTACCCACAGCAGCCCCCCAGCGCTCCCACACAAAAACACCCAAAATCCACCAACAGCTACTTTACTGTCTGGCCACTCAGTAGAATGAAAAGCATTTAACCCTTCAAAGAAATACACAAACAGCAGGTTTATAACTGTTTTCACACAGTAGTGTTAAATGAATGATAACCCTTTCACAGGCTCTGTGCTGACTGACCTTCATGGTCATCTCTCCTATCTCGGGCCCCAGCGTTCTCTGGTACGGCAGCTCACTGCTACCGAGGATCGTCACACTTTTGGCCTTCTCTGACATGTAGGATGCCACCTCCATCCCTTCAAGAGAACAGAAACATGCAGGACTGGAGTCAAACCTGCATACACGCCTGAATATTCGAAATCTTTCAAATATTATCCATGCATAATTTGTAATAATAAATTACTCTAGTGAGTCTGAAATTTAATTTCTTCGTTTATTTCTTGATATTGTTAATGTCAATCGTTAATTTAATTACTTGTGTGTCGACTACATCATGTTGCATCCCCTTGAGAAACATTATGTTTTTTTATTATATTCTATTGTACATTACGGTTGTCTTCCACAGGTGTTCCAAGCCCTAGTCATGGGGAGATTGTGCTGGGTTTTGTTGTTGTTTTGTAGTCCGCTTTTTTTTGATCAATTAAAGTAACTTATTGCACAGTCTTGGTTTTTTGGGTCTGATCTGGCTTTTGAATTTAAAATAAAAACAAACACCAACAGACCCTGCTGCTCTTCAGATCAGTCGTTGACCCCTGGTCAAACTGCTTGAATAGTGCCATAAAAAATTCAAAAGTGACCATGTGGAGAGGTTTCACCCAGGTGCAGGAGGGAGGGGGGTACCGATGAAGGAAGTGCCCACAATGACGACCTGCTGCCCAACACAGGAGTAGTGGATTTTCCTGGCATCCTCCGGAGTCTCCAGCATCCGAATATTCTCCAGGTCTGCACCTGTGCAATCCAGCCCCTTAGCTCTAGGGGGCAGTGTGGAGGGAAAGGGAGAAAGAGAGAGCCTTCCAGTACCACATCAAGAAAAAATGGATCACAGTAGAGTGGAGTGCTATATAGGCCCACAGCAGTCTGACCAGTTCTGAGTATGTGTGTGAGGGCAGCTGGTTCAGGTTGTATTGGTTCAGAACATAGGCAGTTGGGTCATATTAGCTCAGGCATGGTACTGACCTGCAGCCAGTGGAGATCAGCAGCTGGTCGTAGCCCTGTGTCGACCCGTCATCAAATGTCACCATCTTCTTCTCTGTGTCCAGGGCCATAACCTGCCAGGGAAAGAGAGGTCGGAGAACACTGGGTCAAACCACTCAATACCAGGGCAGGGGGCTGCTGGGCCAAACCACTCAATACATAGTGGGGAAGGGGGGTCTACACTTAACCTGTTTTTGATATGTTAAGAAATGGAGATAATTCCTGAAGCATATTTGTAATATTGTTGATGTACACTATAACCTGACTAATATTATATCCTAATTTAACTTCTATGTCCACTCCTCCCCCTCACAATTCCTGGGAAGGCTGTATTTTACATGTTTTTCATGTGGACAAAATACACATTAGGTCTTAGGTGTGCTGTGATGGTGTGATAGGACTGAGGTGGAGGCTACAGTTTGGGTGGGGTGCAGAGAAAGATTTAAATAAATTTGGCAGTTTAAACTGGAATCCTCAGTTCTTAAAAGGGTCGCTCCCACTCCCCCTCCCCCCCTTTAAAGAACGTACCTCTTTCCGTAGCCACACCTCGATGTTGTGCTCCAGGAAGAACTCCATTCGCCTGAGCAGGATACTGTCACTCTGCACATTCATCACCTACCAGGGGAGGGGTTGCACAGAGAGGTGGGGATTGATAGAGAGGTGGGGATTTACAGAGGGGTGGGGTTTGATTGAGAGGTGGGGTTTCACAGAGAGGTGGGGATTTACAGAGGGGTGGGGATTGATAAAGGGGTGGGGTTTCACAGAGGGGTGGGAATTGATAGAGGGATGGGGTTTCACAGAGAGGTGGGGTTTCACAGAGGGGTGGGGATTGATTGAGGGGTGGGTTTTCACATAGAGGTGGGGTTTGATAGAGAGGTGGGGTTTCACAGAAGGGTGGGGATTGATAGAGAGGTGGGGTTTGATAGAGGGGTGGGGATTGATAGAGGGGTGGGGATTGATAGAGAGGTGGGGTTTCACAGAGGGGTGGGGATTGATAGAGGGGTGGGGTTTCACAGAGGGGTGGGGATTGATAGAGGGGTGGGGTTTGATAGAGCGATGGGGTTTCACAGAGAAGTGGGTTTTGATAGAGGGGTAGGGATTGATAGAGAGGTGGGGTTTCAGAGTTAGTTGCATCACACATAACACTCTATGTCATTACATTCATATTGCAAGGACGCACCCTCATGCCTTAAATTTTCAAAAATATAAATGAAAATATACTACCTGTAAATCCATATTATGATGACCAAACTTTTAATAAGTAACAGTCTGATCTCCTGCCAAGGTACTGAAGATTGAATTTAGCTCATTGCTAAACCAGGCTTTGTGTATTAATAGTGATATAGTTACTGAAAGGAGTTCTGGCCCTTTCAAAGAAATCAACTATAACATAATTAGATGAAGAAAGATAATAAGATGAAGAAGGAGATACAGAAGAAGAAAATGTGAGCATTTATTAATAGGTAACACAGAGAGCTGACCTTGCTGAGTGTGGTCTTGTCATAGGGCAGCAGGTCGTCCCGCGTTACCATGATGATCCTGCCCCTGTACTTCTCCTGCCTCAGAGTCTCAGCACACACCAGTGAGGCCGCCCCTGCGCTTACGCAATGAAACACGGTGGTTTAGAGAAGAACAGATCCAGATCACAGTTCAGGCGTTTTGCAGATGCTATGACCCTCAGCATCTCCCACCATGTCACACATGTTAACATGCTATACATTTCATTGCTAAAAACCTGGAGTGGTTTGTTAATGGGATAAATGATTGCTTATACTTATCATTTAAGTGCCAAGAAACCAGCAGGCCCTGCAGCCCTTCAAAACCAGTGTTGGGAACCTCTGGTAAGGCCAACACCCCCCTGCTGAAGCCCCCATCTTCCTGAGATTTGGGACCCCTTTCTCACCTCCTCCCACCAGGACCACAGTGTGGATGACAGCAGGGTCTCGTCTTCCCATTTCTTTTATCCGCTTCCTCAGCTTCAGAGACTGGAGAACAAGCCAGAGGTCAAGGTCAGCCATATACCCTTTCCTACCTCATACAAGATCAACCCTTCTCCTGTTATGACATCATATAAAGTCATCCCCTCACTACATACAAGGTCACCCACTACCATTATGACATCATATGAGGGCTCCCTCTCCCATTTCAGCCGCATAAAAGGAAAAAAACACACAACCCACGACAGTAGGTCACTATTAATGTGCAGAGGATGAAAATGAAAAACTAGTTTACCTGTTTGTTTATTGACACAACAACTTTGCTGTTCTCAATTCTCACCTTTAAAAAGAAAGTGGAATTAGGCATGAATTAGGCATAAAAAAGCTACGCACACCTATCTATCTATCTATCTATCTATCTATCTACAATAAGGACACTAGAAGAACACAATGAGGGCACAGTATGGGTGCTGTAAGGGTACTGTAAGGTGACCAAAACAACAGGAGCAGACTGTGAGAAAAAATTCAGTTAGAGACTGTTAGGTGAGTAAAACAACAGGAGCAGACTGTGAGAAAAACTACAGGTACAGGCTGTGAGGTGAGAAAAACTACAGTTAGAGACTGTTAGGTGAGTAAAACAACAGGAGCAGACTGTGAGAAAAAATTCAGTTAGAGACTGTTAGGTGAGTAAAACAACAGGAGCAGACTGTGAGAAAAACTACAGGTACAGGCTGTGAGGTGAGAAAAACTACAGGTAGAGACTGTTAGGTGAGTAAAACAACAGGAGCAGACTGTGAGAAAAAATTCAGTTAGAGACTGTTAGGTGAGTAAAACAACAGGAGCAGACTGTGAGAAAAACTACAGGTACAGGCTGTGAGGTGAGAAAACTACAGGTAGAGACTGTTAGGTGAGTAAAACAACAGGAGCAGACTGTGAGAAAAACTACAGGTACAGGCTGTGAGGTGAGAAAAACTACAGTTAGAGACTGTAAGGTGAGTAAAACTACAGGAGCAAACTGTGAGTAAAACTACAGTTAGAGACTGTAAGGTGAGTAAAACTACAGGAACAGACTGTAGTTGGGGACCTTGTGACAAGGCAGACAGTCCATGCCTGGGTACTCCTCCAGGTCCCCTGTCTTCACATTGAAACACGCCCCATGCCATGGACAGCGTATCCTGTTTCCCGACAGCGCTCCTGCATCAGAGAGACAGAGGAGGGGAGAGAAAGAAAGAGAAAGAGCCCATTCACATCAAACCTGCAAGGATGTACCAGCCAACCAGAAGGGCATCTTTGATATTTCTAAAATACCCTTTGACCTGTGACCTCTGACCTCTCACCTTGGCTGAGGGGAGCACCATAGTGGGTGCACTGGTTGCCCAAGGCACTGTACTCCCCCCCGCTGCGAATCAGCAACACATTGTGATGCCCCACCTCCACCTCCATCATCCTGGGGAGAAGAAAAGGGCAAACAGCTGTTTATCATGCAAGGCACAGCTAATTGATTACAGTGACACCCAGACAATCACCTAGAGTCACAGAGCATGTAAGGTTTCACTAACTCATCTCAAGATGACAGTAAGGACTTGTGAAAATAGGTGACAGCGACTAATTACAGGTGGCCAGGTAAGTTTCAAACAGGGGTTTACGAATAAGGACAGATGAAGACAGATGAGAGCAAAGTGAAGCAGGTAAGGACAGGTAAAGACTGGTAAAAGCAGGTTACAACAGTTGCAAAGGTAAGGTTGGAGCAGGGGAGAGCAGGTGTTTACAAGTAAAGACAGGTGAGAGCAAGTAAGGACCAGTGGAGACAAGCAAGGTGAGAGATGGTAAGGACAGGTGAAGACAGGTGAGAGCAGGTTGCAGGTGTCTTACTCGCCATCCTGCAAATCAGATTCCAGGCAAACCTCCTCAGTGACCTCTTCTGGCTCAGTATCTGGGTCCTGCTCCAGCGTGGTTTTGCCTGAGGGGGGAAAACAAAACCAAATATAGCTCGACCCCATGCCCAAACACTGACCCATGATCAGTTACCATATAGCTTAATCTATAAGACAAATAATTATAACATCATAATCATGAGTCTTCTCACTCCTATGTGGTGTAACTCTGCCCATTTTTCAGGGATGAAAATGATCAGTATCACTTCTGAGAAATCATACAACACAGTGAATGCGTAAAATGATAAACCCACCAAAGACAACCATATCTGCTATCAAAAATTCACCAGTTTTTAATCAGATTATCCATTGTCAAAGCCAGAAAACACAACCGAGTTGCCATGATGTTATCCAGATCGTAGCTGCTCCTGGTTCAGGGTTTATTTCAGGACAGAGAGTAGCTGAGCCGCAGGGCTGTACCTTTCCCTTTCTCCAAGTGATCAAATGTTTAACACAAGTAGGATCGGGCCTTGCTTTGGAATTAAGTGGTCATCTCTCATGTTGTCTTTAAATATATAATTAATGAATTTTTAAAAAAATCCAAGAGCCACATTACAGATAAACGCCAAAATTACTACAGGAGGTAGGCTAAGCTCGAAGAGAAGCAGGACCACTGGACAGGCGTATTGAACTGTACATATAACTATAAGGCACTAACTACCTGTAAGCCCAATAAAATGATGTTTTTTTTTACTTACTGGAAAGACTCGCGGACATCTCACTCAGACGACGCGAACTCCTTAATGAAATGACTACTGATTTGTAGCAGGTCGCTGTTCAGACCCTCTGTGTCTTTCGCCGGCCTGCATACGATGCGATCGTACGCGACAAGTGGACCAACTGGGCTGAATCCTAGGTCCGTAACCCCGGCAACGAGAGTTCCCACCTACGATCTCGTGGTCGGGATGTTTGCACTAGTGGGCACGGGCCAGGCGGTGAGGTGGTTCTGCAAAGTTTATTATAACACCGTTAAACGCTTCTCGTGCAATGTTTCCATTTGTATAGGGTTGGTTGAAAAAAATCCTTAAATGAGAGGGGGAAAACACATGTATTGAGTAACCCTTAACAAATGAATGGGCAATGTAATGGCTGCGATGTATTAACTCTCATTGGTACATAAACAGAATAGAGAACGGCTGACAAAGCAACAAGGTTAACAATGGGGTGGTTAACGTGGGGGCAAAGTGCGTGACTCTGCACATCTTGCGACAATCATTGCCATTCAGCGCCCGACCACCTGTAGGCACCATTCAACAACTCTAACCTCTTTTTGGTTTTACACATTCACCGGAAAAAAAACTAAACTCATGTCTGCATGCAGTTCAGTGAGGTGATTTTAAAAAGCCATAGAATCTCAAAGGGACGTTCACTGTTTCAGATCAATAGAAAATTTTGGTGAAATCCTTGTGGGGTTTGTTGTTTGTTGGCCTCGAGATGATACAAAGAGAAAGTCTCGAATACATAAATCTCAGATCTCATTTTGACCTGTACTGTTTTGTTTTGCTTTCATCATAGCCCCAAAAGCTCTTAAGTGCTTACGAAAAGGGTTAAAATGACTGCACTCCGACCTCTGCACTGGTGAACAATGCGTTTTGCTGAGATTATTATTTTGTTATTATTATGAGTGGCCATGTTTGCTTAATGTCAAAATCTGCAACGTATGCAAAGTAGTTTTCCCAATCCCCTATAAAATAATAACGACACAGTAAAAAGTTCAGTGCTAGTTTAACCACCCTCATAAGAGTATGACCAAATGTTCTCTATCAGAGTTGAATCAACCCTGAAATTGTTGACTCATCACTAAAAATTTAACTGTGAATATTACAATTGGTACTAATAGTAATAATAACATTTTGCAATATATAAGTTTGTTTTCTAGTATTTCAAATAATGCTAAACCATATTTTTCTACGTCGAAAAACCATCGTTTTCTGAGTCCTGAAGCAAAAAAACAGTGAATACATTACTGGTAATAAACATCTACATACCACACCCCTAAATTCGGAGCTATGGTTTCCCCGCTGAAAATAAAAATCAAAATAATTCATTACAAAACTCTGAACGTGCCGCCAATGGCCAGGCGATGGCGCACTGTCCTACTCAACACTAGAACAGTCCTACTCGGATGGGCTCATTGATAACAACACCAGCATGCTTTGGGGAAGTTTTTTTCTTTAAACGCCTATAATAAATGGATACATTTTAATATAAGTTTGGCTGGCGAGTCCAGCTTTGCACCTATAAGATTTGGTATGCTCCTGGTTTTTCCCTTATCCTTGGGCTACATGATATCAGGGACGCAACTGCAACTACATTGCTGGTTTGTTAACCCTCAGGTCGTCATTATTTTCAGCAGCATTTATCAACTGCAGCACATGAAATAAACCATTGATTTAAAATATTCATGAGTTCTTTTTAAATTGCATGTATGCCCAAGGCATCTAACATGGCAGAACATCATGTGAAGTATCGCTGATGTTTAGCATGATCTGAGTACTGGAGACTGCAGTGATTTATGTTTCTCCTATGAAGCCCCATGGTTCAATTACGTGAGTTAAGGACGCTTAGGCTCGTACTCCATAGTTACCATGTGACGTAAAGGGTGTGTAAAGGCGGGAGGGGAGAGGCGCTTGACGGAGTTGTGTAGCCGCACCTCTCCATAGAGAGGCGGGGTCTCTATGGGGTCACCGTCAAAGAAACAAAGTTTCACAGCCAGATTTGAACCGTAGCATTGTACAATTCTCTCTGGCAAAACCAACGCGCGCCAATGTACATTGCTCATCCTCACAGAGACATAGTAATCTCGCACAGATAGTAATTTACTAAAGCTAGATGGAACCAATTGTTTGTATGTAGTAGTATCTACACGATTTCCAAAAAGTGTAGAAAACAAAGTATGTAATCTTCTTGCTGCATTTCAAATCAAAAGAAAAACAAACAAGTTAAATCAACCAGAGTGCGAGGGTTTCGAGAGAGCGCTCGTGAAAGAGACCTGTTCGTGTTTTTGCTGGAGTGGAAGAAGTCTGTTTTTGAAGAAATGGAGCTGAATTCTGTTATTTTGACTGCGGGATGCTCCTTGGGATTTTTTAAACTCGTGAACTCTGGACTGAAAAGACTCCCCATGCCAGAGGCAGCGTGCAGGAACGCATGGAAATGGAGAAACATTTCAACATCTTTCGTTCACAGTCTCATAACTGGGATCTGGGCTGTGCTCTGGTGAGTAGCCTAGCATGCTAGCATGCATCCCTCGATGGCTACAAGTCATCACACCCGTCTTAAGGGTTCTTGTTGCCAGCTAAGTATTAACCAAAATAGCGTTAGCGTGTGGGAAGGAAAAGGCTGGTTTACAGTCTTCAGTTATTTTCCCAAGTGTGTGCATGAAGTAGGGGTGCTATCTGTTTTTTTTTTTTTTTATTGTAGCTTTACTTTTAGCATGTTTTGCATGATCAATTCAAGCTTCTGTGCAACCTTTTTCTTCTCATTTGACTTTTGTGTTATTCTTGTCTTTCTTAACATTGATCTCGCGAAATGTTTCTGGTAAACACTTTTATTACCTTCAAACACTTGACTATTCTAGGACACATTAGAACATTCGCCTGGTGAGTTGGAGATATTTATTCTTTCCCCTCTCCTTTCAGTTTCTACTTGCATCCTCAGATGGCCGAAGACCTTATATCCACCCACTCGATGTTTTCGCACGCACTGGTTTCAGTGTCAATTGGTAAGTGCTTCTCTGAGATGGAGAAAGCTAAACTAGAGCGGGAATACACATGATATTAATGTGCTCTATTAATAACAAATAATATACACTGTGAATGTCATTTAATACAATCGCGGCTGTGTGGAAACTACGCCAAGTCTTTGTTATGAAACACCCCGCTTCACTGACCGCCTGCTGTCAAGGCAATTAATCAGCAATTAAAGTGGACCGCTGGTTCAGCCGGACGGTTGTTAAGCTGGTTATAACTGTCTGCTGCGCTAACCCTCATTAGTGCCCTTAGTTTTCAGGTATATTTATTTCTATTTACTGTTTATGGAATACAAACACTTTATACAGGCTTTACACGGCGGATTAGATTAGACTAGCAATAATGGTCATTCAGCTTGACTGGAAACTTGAACACAATGATACATTGTATTGCTATATCAGTAATTACTGTCGGAGGGATCGAAGGCTTTTCTTTTTTTCTTTTATTCGTCATAATTAAGGCCATCTTATCAAAGAACTGAGCGCACAGCGATGTGGAGATGAAAGTGTAAACGCAAGCAGCGCCCTTTGTTTTCAATCTATACACGCACAGCTGCGCACGTGAGCGTTGTCACGTGGACACCTCTTTGACATGTATCAGTGTATAGGTGTCAGATCAGAAATCAAAGTATGTTTTAAAAATATACAGTCCGTCCACCTGCGCGCTGAATTACCTCAGAGCTGATGATCAGAGATAACGGTGCATTTGCAGTAAGTAAGTTATCCTCTGTGAGGATAAGGCGGACTTTGTGCTATATAGCGTCCTCGGAACCCAAGGCTATAGTTAGTTGACCATTAACGCGTGAAAGTCAATTTAACTGTTTAACTCTGTTGGTTGTTTGATTTTATGCCTTTTATCGAGTTCCCAATTTAACGCAATTGAGTTGGAGATTATTGCCTCTTGTGACTACAGCAGAAATGTTGCATGAAACAACTTGATCCTGTCGGGATCAGAGCAGACGCATGTTGATAATTTGTTACTGCCTGTCGTCTGTGCTATAAATACAAGTATAAACATCGAGGCTTGAGGAATTTTAGCAATGCTTTCAAGAAAGTTAATCTACATGGCACACTCGCTGCTTTAATAAAAGGAAAAGACATTCAAAAACCAAAGGAGTTTACTCAAGGCTACTCAGAGAAGCAACACCTGTTTCTACACGTGCAGAGCAAGAAAAGCAGAGAACGTGAACTTTCAAAAAGATAGAAAATGTGATAGAAAAGATTAACACTTGCTAACGTATATAGCTGATCTGGAAAATAAATGGATATTTGTTTAACATAACTAATTCAAGGACTCATAATTTTACCTAACAAGGTAGTAACCTTCAACGCAGTAATTCATGAAGCCATTTTGCGTTGAGTTATTTGTAGAAAATCGTTCATCAAATATTTTGTTGTAATTATAACTTCAATGATTTTTAAATTGTAATTGTTTTATTGTTTCTGTGTAAAAGCAATATTATCTGTAGATAGGCAGTTGCATGCAGAAAATTATTACACGCTCCTGGTGTTGTAGTGATTTGCAATTCAAATGACAATTTGTCTATCAAATTTTCTATACCAGTCAAAAAGCCTAGTTTTGGACAATTAGGATCAATAACTGTGCTGTGCAACAAACAATGCGTCAATGTCTGTACCTGGATTTATAACAACATTAACTGAGTGTAATTCTCAGTGAGGCTGCAAGATAACAGCCGCTGAGATGACAAATGCTAGCCCTTTACCGGTTACACTGAGAGAAATCGTATTTCATTGAGAGCAAAAACAACAAATTAAGCACAAATCTGTTGAAATTATTTCAGCTGATAAAGCTAATAAACATGGCATGAAAAACAGGCTAATTATGGGTTTGATCTCTTTATCTTTTTTTTTTTAACACAAAGACATAATTAAGAAGAGCCCATGGACCTTTCCAATGAGGAAATGTATCAGCTCACCATACAAATAACTGAATTCTCTCATTGTGCAATCACTCCTCCGATTCTGAGCTTGCGGTCTCTTTAGCTCACATGTCCACTTAGATATGTATCATGCAGCCATGATATAAACTCTTATTATTGCTGCAAGAAAAGTTATTGTATGCCTTGATTTTGGTGGTTTTTATCATTTCACTTCAGAGCAAAGTTTTCATCAAGGTTTTCCCAGTGCGATGTAGAGCTGTGTGCAATAGAATAGTTAGACTCCTGCAATAGGCTATCTGTAAGACACTGGTGCATTTTGTTGTTGAAGCAAACAAACCCAATGGGGGTTTCGTGGTAAATGTGAAAGATTAGTGTAGGTGCAGAAATGAGAAGCCACAAGCCAGGATTCCTGTCTAACGGCTCCGAAACATTTCAGCTGACTGAGTTCAGGGTCACCCCCATTGCAACCCCCTCGCCCACCTGCCTCTGAATTGATGGGGACCCCCCGTGTGGCTGCTCTGAAGGGGTTAGCGGAATTTGGCACCCCCAGACAAACATCCCCCCCAGTAAGCCGCAAACTTATTGGGTCTGTGCTGGCCAATGAGGGCTGCGGAATTCCAAGAATAACTGACATTCTGTTGCCCAGCTCCACCCTGGGCATTAGCCAGCCAACACCAACTGTGGAATCGGAGCCGGGGGAGGTGTATGGTCGTCCCAGGCACCAGTTAGACACCCCCACCCCGGTCAGGTCAGTCAGCGCATTCGCAGGTCCTACAGTGCAGCCTGGGTCACAAACACACTCCAGCCAAACTTACCTCCTGTTCTTACTCAAACACATACTCATAAAAAGATAACACAGTGATGACATAGGAGTTCACCAAAGAGGATTGGAATTTTGTTTTTGGTACAGTATATTGTAAAAAATGTTTTGAGAATTGCAACATGCAAATAAACTTTATTTTCTTTGAGGAGTTCATGGGATCACATGCTGTAGGTATTGGTAGGGGAGGCCGTGCAGGTAGCTCTTTCCTGACCATTTTTTTTAAGTCTTACTCTCCCTCCTTCATTTTCTCAAATTAGTTGAAAGTTGCAATGATGTTGTACTCTGTTTCCATTTCCATGTTGATGGCATGCTTACTTGGGGAGGCAGTGTATTGTAATGGTCAGGAACCTGGGTTTGTAACTCAGTGGTTGCAAGGTCCGGTGGTGCACAACAGTTGTACTCTTCAGCAAAGTCCTTTACCTGCATTGTTTTAGGTTCTTGCTCCATGATTCATCAATAAAATGTGTATGAGTTGCTCTGAGTAAGGATGTCTGCTGGAAAGCTAAATTCAGTGCAATGTGATGTGTTCACTACAAAGTGTCACATTCCATGGTGCCTTGATCTGGATCAATAACCACAGTTGATTCAAAATGAACAGTGGTCTGTGGCATCTGTTTATATGACAGCCCCCCATCACCAGGGTAACTGCCTCCCACTGGACCAGTTGTCTGTTGAGCATTGTATGTGTTCATGTGTATGATATATGCTCACGGATCAGGAGGGGAACATGGATTTAAACACCGCTCCTGCTACCTTGGTCAGCCTTGCTGCTCTCACCATGTCAGCCAGAGAACCAAAGTAAAAACTATGCGTTTGTTAACTTTTTAAAGGCCAGTTTTTCTTCCTGGTCTTCTTGGGAAAAATACTCCAAAAACAGGCACTGTGGATGAATGTATCTCACAGATTTTCTTGTAGAAATAACACCACCTCTGCTGAGTAACTGTACAAACAGACCTTGATCATTGTACAACACCATCGCAAAACTACAGGATATGTTTTATCACCTGCAAAATATAACAATAGGTCATGTGAGCCATCACATTTTTTTCTCCATTTAATTTATGACTATATTATAAAATATTTTCATGCCTAATTCACTGCCCCTCCTCTAGGATATTTTATCTATGACTTCTCCGACATGGTGCTGAATCAGAAGATCGGCCAGGCCTGGGAGCTGCTGTTCCATCATGCTGTGGTAAGTCTTACATGAACACCATTAAACTACCAAAAAACAATTGCCCAGTTGAATCACAATCATGTCTGAGGGTGTGGTTTCAAAAATGTCAGCTGCCCATATCATAAGTCATACAGAATCTGCATTCTTCTGAATTTTTTCTCTTAGGGGAGGGAGTAACAGTGTAAAGTAGTTGCGCATATTCTCACATTATTTTTGTTCCTCGACTTACCCCCTCCACTCTGCTCAGTCTGAGGGTGCGGCCTCACAATGAGACTAATGACAAAGCAATAACACTGGATGTGTTTGTTGAAGGGGGTCAGACAGACACGTTCCTGTGGAGCTGGCTCAGGATGTGGTTATGACAAATTACTCTGAGCTAAGGCCTAAGAAACAGGTTCTTCGCCTCACCTGATAGGACAGTGCCTTGTTCACGGCATTTCCTCAGATTAGTATCTGAATAGGTAACTCGAAAACATGGGAGCCAGTATGATGGTATTATTATAGTAATTGACTGCATTTATATCATGCTAGAAGGTGCATATGAAGTGGGGAAACTTACCACTGAAACAATCAATGGGGACCACCAAAATGAGTAATGGACAACAGTTATTTTGCAGCAGAATGCTCACCAAACATAAACTTGGGTTTTGAAGGATGGATTTGTGGATCTGATCAAATCAAAGGGTATGACTTGCAGCCCAGCTCCATAGCCATTATAATACACTGTAACCCCCTAAGATACAAGATCAGCTCCTTAACCATTATACTACACTGTTACCTCTGAGCTACAAGCCCAGCTCCCAAACCATTACACTACACTGTTACCTCTGAGCTACAAGCCCAGCTCCCAAACCATTACACTACACTGTAACCTCTGAGCTACAAGCCCAGCTCACTAACCATTACACTACACTGTAACCTCTGAGCTACAAGCCCAGCTCCCTAACCATTACACTACACTGTAACCTCTGAGCTACAAGCCCAGCTCCCTAACCATTACACTACACTGTAACCTCTGAGCTACAAGCCCAGCTCCTAACCATTACACTACACTGTAACCTCTGAGCTACAAGCCCAGCTCCCTAACCATTACACTACACTGTAACCTCTGAGCTACAAGCCCAGCTCCCTAACCATTAAACTACACTGTAACCTCTGAGCTACAAGCCCAGCTCCCTAACCATTACACTACACTGTAACCTCTGAGCTACAAGCCCAGCTCCTAACCATTACACTACACTGTATCCTCTGAGCTACAAGCCCAGCTCCCTAACCATTACACTACACTGTCACCTCTGAGCTACAAGCCCAGCTCCCTAACCATTACACTACACTGTATCCTCTGAGCTACAAGCCCAGCTCCCTAACCATTACACTACACTGTATCCTCTGAGCTACAAGCCCAGCTCCCTAACCATTACACTACACTGTATCCTCTGAGCTACAAGCCCAGCTCCCTAACCATTATACTACACTGCAACCTCTGAGCTACAAGCCCAGCTCCCTAACCATTACACTACACTGTAACCTCTGAGCTACAAGCCCAGCTCCCTAACCATTATACTACACTGTAACCTCTGAGCTACAAGCCCAGCTCCCTAACCATTACAGTACACTGTAACCTCTGAGCTACAATCCCAGCTCCCAAACCATTATACTACACTGTAACCTCTGAGCTACAAGCCCAGCTCCCTAACCATTATACTACACTGTAACCTCTGAGCTACAAGCCCAGCTCCCTAACCATTACACTACACTGTAACCTCTGAGCTACAAGCCCAGCTCCCTAACCATTATGCTACACTGTTACCTCTGAGCTACAAGCCCAGCTCCCTAACCATTATACTACATTGTAACCTCTGAGCTACAAGCCCAGCTCACTAACCATTATACTACACTGTAACCTCTGAGCTACAAGCCCAGCTCCCTAACCATTATACTACACTGTAACCTCTGAGCTACAAGCCCAGCTCCTAACCATTATACTACACTGTAACCTCTGAGCTACAAGCCCAGCTCCCTAACCATTACACTACACTGTAACCTCTGAGCTACAAGCCCAGCTCCCTAACCATTACAGTACACTGTAACCTCTGAGTTACAAGCCCAGCTCCCTAACCATTAAACTACACTGTAACCTCTGAGCTACAAGCCCAGCTCACTAACCATTATACTACACTGTAACCTCTGAGCTACAAGCCCAGCTCCCTAACCATTAAACTACACTGTAACCTCTGAGCTACAAGCCCAGCTCCCTAACCATTACACTACACTGTAACCTCTGAGCTACAAGCCCAGCTCCCTAACCATTAAACTACACTGTAACCTCTGAGCTACAAGCCCAGCTCTCTAACCATTATACTACACTGTAACCTCTTAGCTACAAGCCCAGCTCCCTAACCATTAAACTACACTGTAACCTCTGAGCTACAAGCCCAGCTCCCTAACCATTATACTACACTGTAACCTCTGAGCTACAAGCCCAGCTCCCTAACCATTAAACTACACTGTAACCTCTGAGCTACAAGCCCAGCTCCCTAACCATTAAACTACACTGTAACCTCTGAGCTACAAGCCCAGCTCCCTAACCATTATACTACACTGTAACCTCTGAGCTACAAGCCCAGCTCCCTAACCATTAAACTACACTGTAACCTCTGAGCTACAAGCCCAGCTCCCTAATCATTACACTACACTGTAACCTCTGAGCTACAAGCCCAGCTCCCTAACCATTAAACTACACTGTAACCTCTGAGCTACAAGCCCAGCTCCTAACCATTACACTACACTGTAACCTCTGAGCTACAAGCCCAGCTCCTAACCATTATACTACACTGTAACCTCTGAGCTACAAGCCCAGCTCCCTAACCATTAAACTACACTGTAACCTCTGAGCTACAAGCCCAGCTCCCTAACCATTATACTACACTGTAACCTCTGAGCTACAAGCCCAGCTCCCTAGCCTTTATGCAGTATAGATTTGTGGTAGGTAGAAATATGTGTGATGGACAGAACGTGTTTCAGAAGAATGGAATTTTCGCTGAAGCAAAGTGGCCAGGTGGTGGCAAGCTTTCGATGGAAACAGTTACTGTTTCCTTTTTTTTTCTTTTTTTCTTTCCTGTGGGTGTCACAGAGAATCAGAGGCCTGGCATTTCACCTGCAGCCGAAATCTTTGCGTGCTGGCACCCTGCCAACAACAGTGCAACTCCATTACTCCACTACAAGTTAAAAAACATTGTTAACACCCCCTTCCTTTTCGTGACAGGAAGATCCTGTTGTCTGTTGTGGAAATGGAAGGGGGATGGGTGAAGAGAGAGAGGGGGGGTGGGGAGGTGCTGGTAGCAGAGCTATGGAACACATTACTTCATTTACTCCATCTTGGAAAGAGGTGAAGAAGCCAAAAAACAAAGGAAAACAAACGACCCTGAACTTGTTTATAGAGCCAACAGCCACCAACCATCAGCTTTCTGAGCCTGCTGTGGATAGAGATTTAGCGGATAGCAGTTTAGTTTGTGATTGGGCAACAGCTTATTTCCTGTGGGTCTGCATAGGATTTGCATTTTTATTAAAATGGAATTATGGTTCACATGTGAAAAAGATAAAATGTATAATTATGTATCATAAATATAACATGGGTGGTCATCTGGCATGGGCAGTGTTGTTGCGCCTGTATACACCTAGGATGTGCCCAAAAGTAATGTGTTCCTTTTGGAACATTCAGACACAAAGAAGCCATGTTTCTCTGCTTCACCTCCCTTCACTGCCTGGTCATTGCATTGAGTCTTTCTTTGTACATCTCTAGGGTTATTCTGTTGTTTCAGCCACAGGAAATTGCTAACACACAAGTTTAATCTGTATCTTAATTGAGTTTGTATGTCAAATTGGGCTGGGACATTTATAATCTTTATCTAAATTGAGTTTATAGATTGAATTTTGGCCAGAAAATCTCCACATAGAGGGGTATGCTGTGCAGCCTACTGTCTAACCTTACTTATATGCTGCTTGCTTAAATAAGGTCAGAAAAAAATAACACCAGCCTCAAGGAATTTCTCCAGATAGCTGCAACCTGCCGTTGCCTGAGTTTGAGAAATTTCACTGGCAAATGCTCTTGGAAAGAAAGGTATTCTCTTGGTACTGTTCCATTATGAGATCACAGCTCATCATGCTTGCCTGCTCCCATTATGACATCACAGCACACCACCCTGCCACCTATTCCATGTAGTATGATATCACAGTTAATCACCCTGTTCTGCACTATTATGACATCACAGATCTGGCCCTGAAAGTAGTGTTTTACCCCCCATCTTTCCATAATTCTGTCTCTGTCTGTCTCTCTCAGTGTTATTTGGGACTACATCTGGAGTCCATGTGTCGCACTGTTATTGTGGGATTCCCACATACTTGAGCCTCTGGAACAACAAACGCCCATCTGGCTGCTGGAGCATATCTACCATGTCACAGATATTGAGTTACTCCATCAAGCTCAAAGCTCCAAGCTTTGTTTACTTCAATCTCTTCCCCTATGCGTTCCCTAAATTAGATCCTGGTGCTCGCTGATAAACCAGAGCAGCTCACTGTTCCTGTCCAATGATATGTGCCAAATTCAGCCCTCCAAAACAGCTGACCCTAGTCTCCGCTGGAATGTCCTATTTTCTTGGTCATGGTGTTATTGAGAAAATGCAGCGGCTAACCAAAGTGGATTCCCATAGGGTTCTCAGAAGTGCCAGTGTGGACGTTTATTTCTGCCACACTTACAATGTAGCTTTTATTTCCACTCAGCAAAAACACAGCATTCCAAACCAGGGAGAGGAAAAATAAAAACATAACAACAATGAGAGGGGAATCCCTTCCTAGAGCAGTCTGGCTGGCAGTTTTCCACTCAAGCACAGCATATATATCAAAATGAGGCTGGAAAATAAATGGACATTACACATTCATTTGTTAATTTATTGTATGTCAGCTCACTGAGTATTCAGTTGTTTTGCAATGACACTGAGAAGTCAAAGTGGGTAGGGACTGGTTTTTGTGGGGGGTTGGGGGCTGGGCTGGTTTGAGGAGGAGTCTGTGTGTGTTTTCGGAGGTTGGGGGGAGTTCTCTCCCCCAGAGCCTCAGTCAGTGGATAAGGAAAGAGGAAATCCCTCACTATTTCACAACGTGGAGTATTCCGCTTGAGCTGTAAGCCAGGAATACAGAGAGAGCTGCGGGTGAGAATTCAGCCTGTGGCATGAATTCGAGGAAAAACAAATTTGTGGCTGCAGTGACACAGGCCTGCCTGCTCCACTCTTAAAGGGTGTGAAACAACAGTGAAATTCAAGTTTAATCTGGTGAGATTCTTTGAGGGTGCTGCCATTTTTAATTGAAGGTAGTGTCTGAACAGCATGACATACACAACGCATCCCTCTATGTGGAGCTGTCCTGGCCAAAATCCAATCTGTAAATTTAATAAAGATTACAAACATCCCAAATTCATGCTCAGTCAACAGCTGGTTTTCTATGTGGCCATCATTACCCCTGTCCGAGTTGCTGGTTATTTCAGGATGAAATTTCATTTTGATCCGACAGTATCTCCCTTATTTTTCATGAGACATCTACCGAGGTAATCACTTCTGCTGTTGCCATAGTGACCTGGCACGTGGAGTCGCTGGGAAAAACATACACACATAGGATGAAGTGTGTGATTCTGTTATGCCAGTGTCTCCTGTTGCCTGGCAACCACCCGAGTATGGAAAACATTCAATGGGGGAGGGGGGAGAAACCCCTCCAACAACCCCCCACACCCCACCCCCGTCTTTCCACTGCCCTCAACCCCACAAGCTTACAATGCCAAGCAAGCCAGTTTCTCTGGCATCTCATGGAAGAACTGGAAAAACCTGAGACACGAGCATGGCGCTCCACAACTCTGCAGCAGCAGATGCCAAGATACTGGCTTTAACGCACAGCGTGCTAAGATGCTGTCAGTGCTCCATATCTGTATATATATACATATACATTTATGTTGCTCTCCAGCTCCCAAGTTACCTGATTGAATTTGCATACCTGATTTTACTCCAAGAAACATTTACTCATGGCCCCATGGAGGGCCACAGAATGAGTTTGAAATGTAATTTCCCTTCATTTGCAGAGTAACCCACAGTAACAAACAGGGTGGTTGAGTCACATCTACAAATGTATGCATGAAAATACGTTATGGTAGATGGGAAAATCATATCTTGGGGGAAGTCAGAAAATTGTGATTCCAGCCAGAATTCTAATACTTATACTAATGTGTCAATTTTTGGACTTGGACAATTTTGCAATTTTGCCATTTTGATTTTGAAAGGACAAAGTGTGATCTATCAGATGGAAAAACATCATGAGAGATCAAATATTCATTTACTTGACAGTCCTGGTCAATCAGTGCATTCCCAGGGGATAAGGTGGGCTTGGAGGGTTGTTTTCTCTAGGTTTCTCGATCATGGCTTCCTGAGATAAGCTGATAAAAATAAGTTTTATCGTGTTGAACCAGTCTAAACCTGATTTCAAACTCAGAATATGAAGCAGTCCACAGTAAATCTTTAAATCATTTTAAAACCATATTTTCGTTTTAACTGCGGTAACAACAACAAAAGCAGTAACATCAACAGCAACAGCAGCAGTTGTAGTTGTGCTTGTGGTGGTATGCAATAGTAATAAAATGTGATTGGTTGGTTGTGGGGTCCATGCGCTGGGGCTCAAGGTCACAGTATTATCTACATGTTATCTTTACGCTGCTGTGTGGCATATTTCCCTCAATGGTTATAACCCCCCCCACCTTCCTCACTGCCTTTTTCTGTGCAATGTTTATGGACTTTAACCCCCAAGAGGGTCAGAGGGGGAGGGAGTCACACTTATGGCAGGCTAGCTTGAGTGCTGACCTAGGATCAGGTGCCTCTATCCCATATCCTGGCCTGTATTCATAAAGTGTCACAAAGAAGAGAAGGAGAGCTGATCTAAGATCTGTTATGCTTTTTATCCTACAATGAAGTACATAGTCAAGAATGGTCGGATCCTCCTGATGTTATACAGAAGAAAGCGACAGGATTGTGCTGTACAGGAGATGTGATCCTTGAAGTCCAATTTGTCATCAAGGATGACACCCAGGTCTCTCACCAAGCGGGAGGCTGCCACTTCTGACCTGTCAACAGTGCTGCCAGTGAGATCCTGCAGTGGGAAGGACTTGGGAGGGAGGGATAAAGAGCAGATCAGTCTTGTCAACGTTCAACTTCAAGTGGTGGGAGGACATCCATGTGGAGATGTCTTTCAGGCACACCAAAATTCTCTGGCTGACCTAGGGGGTGGAGGGTGGAAAAGATAAAGAGTTGGGTGTTGTTTACACAACAGTGATATGTGAAACCATGTGCTTTGATAACCGAACCAAGTGCCCTGGTGGAGACAGAGCAGAGAAGGGGACCCAGCACTGATCCCTGTGGGACTCCTGTAATGAGGGGTGAGGTGAGGAGGTGGAACCTTTCCAGCAGATCTGGGAAGATCTACCTGTCAGGCAGGACTTGAACCAGGAGAGGGCTATCCCAGAGATGCCCATCTCATCTGGATCCACAAGACAGGAAAAAGCAAGTGCTTTTCACTTGCTGATTTGCGCAGTGGCCAGCATCGGCAGTGTCAGGATTCAAAGTCAGACAGATGGGCACCTCACTGCACTGAAGCCCTGTGCTGAAGCAGACCTGTTCTTGTTCACTGTAACCTGCCAAAGGCCTGTGCCAGCCAGCTGAAGATTCATATACACTGGCAGGTAACATGTTTCCATGGGGACAAAACAGTGTTACCTACAATAACACAGAAATATTCTCTGTCTTAATTTTTTATTTAGATAATTATTTGCTTGTTTGTGCCATCTTCATACACTTTTTTTACCCAATTTTCTGCAAGTGGGTCCGGGCCAATGGTTTGTGTTTGGTTTGTGTTGGTGTATTAGTGGAGCATATGAGTGAGCATAAGAGGCTGGTTGGGCTCACAGTTGCATGTATAAACCTGACAGATGGTGAGAGACAGTGGCTTGTACAGGAGCTGGCACAACGTAGGGAGGTGTGACCCTGCTTAGAGTTCCCAGCACTGTGGACTCACTGCATCAGTCTCATACAGGCATGCTGAGGAATGGGGTTTGGGCTGAGATCATTGATGGAACATGCTGTGTTACTGGTTCTCAGAACCTGTTTCCTTCTTTGTTACCAAAATGTTCAGTGGAGGGCTGTGCTGATTGGCTTTGAGGAGACAGCTCTGAACAGCCAGGTCTTGCCAAATCTGCATGTGTGCCAACTTCTTCTCTGGTGCGGCTCCACTTGCTTTCACAACGTTTTATTGTGACATCACAGCACACCAGCCTGCCTGGCCCCTTTGTGACATCATAGCAAACAACTATGTCCTCCTCCTTGTGACAAAATATCTCTGAGCCTTTATATATAAGGCAGAGTTTTCTGTCTCTCTGTCACTGACACACCCTCCTCCTCTCTTTTTCTTTTACATATAAGTTACATGTAGGGAAAAGTGAGATTTCTATTTCGGCCAGCCTTGAGACCCGGTGGCATTTGAAGTTCACATTAGCCATGATTCTCCTCTGCCACAGATGTCAGTGAGTGTTGATGATAAACATGCCCCTCCACACATAAATTCTGCCCCCAAAACTGCATTCAGCTCACAATGTCCAAAGCTGTAAAAGAGCTGTTTAATGACAAAGTGGACCTGCAGAACCAGTTTCATGGGTGTCACTATGGATACCAGCATTGTGGGACTCCCTTGGAATAGCAAGAGACCCACTTACAGAGAGACAGGGTGCTGTCAGAGTCCCCCGTCTGTACCATGGAAGTGATTCAATTTTAATTAACCCCAGCGAGACGGTGCTAAAGAACACAAACACATGCCCTCTCCTGGGCACTGACACCTCCCAGACCCACAAGCAGCACACACACTGCATGTGGCATCACCAACCGCTTGGCCAGCATTTGGCTTCTTCTGAGTTTCACACAGAGGGGGCCAAACAGCAGCCAGGCACTCACATATAAATGTCGTCTCTCATTCTCTATTGATTTACTCATTTATTTAAATGTATTTCATTCTGTTTCTTCTAATATTCACTCACTATCTCACTCCTGCATTTGCTTCTCCACTCTTAACTAATAATTCACTTATTCAATCATTCACATTCATCCATTTACTCTACCCAGCGTTGCTGCCATTGCCGTGGTTGTTCCTCCTTCAGGCTCTCTAGATTCATCCTGACATTTGTGTTACACACCATATCCTGTATTGTCAACACTACAGTGGTGATGCACAATCATCAAAGTCCAAAAATTGACAAGTCAGTGAAAATATGAGCATTTTGTCCATAAAAGTACATTTTTTGGACATTCTAAAATGATTTCCCATGTGCATCGGTGCATATTGTTGCATAACTTACACATGTGACATAACTACTCTGTTTGTAACGTTACCCCCCTGAGTAAACAGCAGCAGGGTGAAGTAGGTTCCACATGACACACATGCGTGGGTGCACTGGGGAGCACTTAATTGGATTAATGGGGACTAGGCTGTGGCTTCAGAGGCCAGTGTGAGATAATATGGGATTGGCTGCGCTAATCCTGCTAATTCAGAATGGACCTAATACACTAGTGCTACTGTCTGCCCCACTGCCAAAGTCGCCCTGTCCCGCTGGGGGTTGTCCAGAGAGCCATGAGGGGCCTAGCACAGCCCCTCCCCTTGCCCAGATCACTGACTCCCAAAGGCCATTGGTTTCTTCTCCTAGCGATTATGTAAACAGTAGTAATCATGGGGGAAACTGCTGCCTTGACTGTGAGGGGGTCCCTGATGCAGAACGTGTCCCCCACAGAGCTCCCAGCACAGCAGATACACAGCCATACACACTCACACTTACGCACACACACATTCAAACATGCACACACACTCACACTTACTCACACACACATTCAAACAAACACACACACTCACACTTACACACACATTCAAACATTCACCACAAACATACACACTCACACTCACTCACACACACATTCAAACATTCACCACAAACACACACACTCACACTCACTCACACACACATTCAAACATGCACACACACTCACACTTACTCACACACACATTCAAACATGCACACACAAACACACACACTCACGCTTAAAACACAAGTACACATGTAGTATGGTCTTGCACGTATAACAGTTCTCATGAATACACTGCATGCTTACAGAGGTGAAATAAGGAGCATGAATGGAACAGTGTGACCACACCCATGGTCCCATCACACCCAGTTTCTCACAGCCTGTCTCATGATACACAGTGTACTTGAGCAGATTTCGAAACAGGAAAACACTGCAGTGCAGTACAGACCTCTTATCTGTCTGTGTGTGTGTGTGTGTGTGTGTGTGTGTGTGTGTATAAGACATGTATTTGAACACAGTCCTGCTGTTTGCTGATAGGTCTCTGATAAGGGTGTGATGGTGTGTGCCAGCCCCCATGCAAGGGCGGGTCAGGCTCTTATCTCCACCTCTGTGGGGGTGCAGAGGTAGCCCCCCTTACCTAGGGTCTGTGTGGGAACAGACAGCGTTACGAAAAACAAGGGTCCGTTTTATAACCCTTCTCTGATAGCGCCTGCACACTTGGTCCCTGTGACATTCAGCTGTACTTTCCCCCAGCTGCTTACGGTCCTGTACGGGTGTTGGAGCAAACACAAGCTTGAGCGCCCATGCAAGAGCAAACACAGAATCCTGCAGATATGTGGACGTTTGACAACTGCTTTTATTCTCACTGACTTTAGTTATTTCAACTGACTCATTGTATTTCTATACATGATTATTTTATTTTTCCTTATTCCTTTGGCTTTATCATTTTTATTATTTTGCTGCTTTATTTGGAATGAGCTTTAAAATCAGTGTTGCTAGTGTGATTGTTGACATTAGACACGCCCACACAATGAGTGAACCCAGTGATTGACAGGTCTGACATTCCCCTCCTAAGAGAGGCCTGTGCAGTCAGATGAATGTCTGTTAACACGTCATGAAACTCCACAAATGGGAATTTCACAATCACCATGCCCATCTGACATCTGAAATGAATGTCTATCAAAAAACTGTTCATTATAATTAACGTCTTTTGTCTGCAGAAACGCTAGCAAAGGCAAACAGTGCTCCATGGTATTTCAACCATGTCTGAAAAGAGGGAGAGAAGTGTGTGTGCATGCGTGTACGTGCGTGCGTGCGTGCGTGTGAGATATAGAGAGAAGGAGCAGTATAATCATATACATTCGTAGAGAAGATTCAGAGTTGTATGACAGAATTCAGTGGGGGCTGGACTGATTAGTAGCTATGCCTCACACACCTCAATTACACCAGAGTCCCGGGGCGTTTCCTTTGAAGGATTTTTGGGCGGCAGCAGTGTAGACTCATGTGAAAAGCATCTCCCTTTGACAGGATATGCAAGGCAGCAGGTCCCAAACTGGATAAACAGGACCCGCCAGGCTGGTGAGTTAAGTCTCAAGGAACAGGCAGCAAGTGGGATTTTAAGGAAGAGCGCCCTCTTGTGAACCTTCTCTAATTGTGATGATTTTAGCTTGTTGAGCCATTGCCGTCAAGGGCCATACACCACATTATAGTTACATTTATATATTCCTATCACTTTACAGGTTATGTAGGGGACACATTTGTGGGGGATGGGGGAGAGGCACCTTCTGGTTTTTGTAATCAACTGTAAGTTGCTTTGGATAAAATAATAACTGTAATACGTGTAAGATCTTGATCATGACCCAAACTTTAGGGCTTGGTGTGTGTGTTTACAGTGGGTTTCATACTGTAATCAGTGACCTGTGAGGAATGTGCCTTCCTGCTCTGCCACTGATCTTTGATATTGGATTGCAGTTTGCGGTCTGTGAGCATACATGCCTGTTTATCTATGATCTCCGTGTGACTTCCTGGATAGATAAGAGATGCCTAAAAATCGAATGAATCATCTGTTGATCATTGTAAAAAAAAAAAAAAAAAAAAAAAAAAAAAAAAGGGGTGTGTCTAAAATGACTGTCTAGTTTCAACCAGTCAAAAGGTTTTGCTCTTCAGAATAGAACACATTGATTGGTTGAAATCAGAGAGGTACTGGTAAAAAATGGTAGATCCGCCCATTCTGATGTCATGACCTCATTCTCCTGTCACTAATGTGATGGTGTTTTAAAGTGTGCTGTAGTGCTATCTCTGCCATCTTGGTGTTATGAGTAAAGACTGTTGGTGTGAGACATTGATTCAGTTTTACAGTGGTTTCTGTGCTCTTGGGCTAACCTCAGTGAGAGCGTGTTTAAAAACGAGAACCCTGGAGAGTTGCATAATTAAAGTGCAGAGCACACAAGGACTTTGTACATCAAAATATGCATATAAGCTGTGCAATGTGTGCATATGTGCTTGATTGTGTGTAAGTGTGCGTGTGTGCATATGTGTTTGATTGTGTGTAAGTATGCGTGTGTGTGCATATGTAATTCATTGTGTGTAAGTGTGCGTGTGTGTGCATATGTGCTTGATTGTGTGTAAGTGTGCATGTGTGCATATGTGTTTGATTGTGTGTAAGTGTGCGTGTGTGTGCATATGTGCTTGATTGTGTGTAAGTGTGCGTGTGTGTGCATATGTGTTTGATTGTGTGTAAGTGTGCATGTGTGTGCACATGTGCTTGATTTTGTGTAAGTGTGCCTGTGTGCATATGTGCTTGATTGTGTGTAAGTGTGTGTGTGTGTGTGTGTGTAAGTGTGCGTGTGTGTGCATATGTGCTTGATTGTGTGTAAGTGTGCGTGTGTGTGCATATGTGCTTGATTGTGTGTGTGTGTGTGTGTGTGTGTGTGTGTGTGTGCATGTTCAGGTGTCTCTCATTCCCTAGCTTCCAGAGTTCTCACCAGAGTCTCTCTCCCCCTCCCTCTGCAGGTGATCTCCTGTTTCGGGCTGTCAGTGGTGACTCGGCGGTACGTGGGCTTTGCGGTGGTGGCTCTGCTGGTGGAGATTAACTCCATATTCCTGCACCTGCGGCAGATGCTGCGCATGGCAGGCGGGGCGAAGACCACGCCCTACCGCGTCAACAGCATGCTGAACCTGGGCACCTACGTGGTGTTCCGCATCAGCACGCTGGCCTGGATGACCCGCTGGCTGGTTCTGAACCGCGACCACGTCCCGCTGATCAGCTACACCATCGGCAGCGTCGGCATGGCCATCATGACTGCCATGAACATTGTGCTGTTCTACCGCCTGCTCCGCAGTGACTTCCTGCAGACCGGCCGCGAGGGCAGGAAGGAGAAATAAGAGGCTTTGCCTCCTCAGGCCCACTTCCTAATTATGCCTCACCTATATCCCAATCTCCGCCCCCTCTTATACCCTGCCTTTGTAGTCCCGCCCCCTTACCCCACCGTCTCTCTCTGGGAATGCTTTTGCACTCCCCGGTCAAGCAAAAACAAAAAACAAACTGTTTTACATTACCAATGAAGGGCACAGCTTTAAAAATAACAAACTCAAAACAACAACACAACATTAACCACAATGCTGCTTTTGTATTTTATTTTATTAAATACAACTGGATATAGCACAGTATCTGTGCCTGGACTTCACACCAGCTTCTGCTTCTTAATTATTATCCCAATCATTTAATATGATCTCAAAGTTTAGCTACAGACTGTAGCTCATAATTATCAATCATAGAGCAGCCAACTGTTTTAGTGTCCTCATAAAAACATGCTTTTAACACCATCTAGTTCTCTGAGTGAGCTTGCTGTGGTGTATGTAAATAATTGCCTAATTGGACCGAGGTAATTAGGGGAACCTAAAACATACACAGAGGACCTCTTGGCTTGTAGCTTTTTAGCCTGGGTGTGCCCAGCCTTATATGGCAGTGGTGTCGAGTCCAGGGCCATGGAGGGCTATGGGTATGCTGTGTTTCAGCTGGTTTAATCTCTCATTCAGCCACATGCATGTAACTTTCAACACCCCAAAAAATGGTGATGGTTGTTAGTCAGGCAACACCAATGATGCATTTCAGTTTATACATATTTATCAGAAGAAAAAAAAATCCCTCCATGGCCCAGAGCTTGTCATAACTGTCATTTGATGTGCAGTGCTGCCCCCTGCTGGATCCTTTCAGTGGGCTGAGGCCCTTTTTTTGGTATTTGGTTTTTCTTTTTGTAATCCTGAACATGCATGTGTACAGTAGGGTGGGTGCATACAAATCCTTAAAGGTGAATAAGTGTCTTTTGAAGTGCATGGTGAGAATGTGTGTGAGTATCAGTGCTGGTGCTAAGGAGGCTATCAGACCTCCCACATGTGCTACCTCATACACCTGCCTGTGACAGGTGTGTGTGTGTGTATGCGTGCGTGTGTGTGTGTGTGTGTGTGCGTGCGTGCGTGCGTGCGTGCGTGTGTGTGTCTGTGTGTGTGTGCGCATGCCTGCCTATATCTGCTCCAGACCCTTCATTATGACTACTTGCCTCCTGTTAAGGGGGAGTGATCTGGATCAGTCATGGCAGATATAAATGAAAAGGTGTGCCTGTTGACAAGATGCTGCAGGACCAGGGTAGAGTAGCCTGTCAGGTACTGTGGCCCCCCAGGACCAGGGTAGAGTACCCCTGCAGGCACTGTGGCCCCCCAGGACCAGGGTAGAGTACCCCTGCAGGCACTGTGGCCCCCCAGGACCAGGGTAGAGTACCCCTGCAGGCACTGTGGCCCTCCAGGACCAGGGTAGAGTACCCCGTCAGGTACTGTGGCCCCCCAGGACCAGGGTAGAGTACCCCTGCAGACACTGTGGCCCTCCAGGACCAGGGTAGAGTACCCCTGCAGACACTGTGGCCCTCCAGGACTAGGGTAGAGTAGCCTGTCAGGTACTGTGGCCCTCCAGGACCAGGGTAGAGTACCCCTGTAGGCACTGTGGCCCCCCAGGACCAGGATAGAGTACCCCTGCAGGCACTGTGGCCCTCCAGGACCAGGGTAGAGTACCCCGTCAGGTACTGTGGCCCCCCAGGACCAGGGTAGAGTACCCCTGTAGGCACTGTGGCCCCCCAGGACCAGGGTAGAGTACCCCTGCAGGCACTGTGGCCCCCCAGGACCAGGGTAGAGTAGCCCTACAGACACTGTGGCCCCCAGGACCAGGGTAGAGTAGCCTGTCAGGTACTGTGGCCCCCCAGGACCAGGGTAGAGTACCCCTGTAGGCACTGTAGCCCTCCAGGATGAGGTGTTTTGTAACCAAACTGAAAGTAGAATTGGGGAAGGGATTGGGGCGGGGTTAATGGCAAACTAACAAACTGGGCACTTCCATACAGTTTTACACTCTGTCGCTGGTTTCAGCCAATATTGTTTACTGCAAAGTACAAATTCTACTTCTGAGGCAGCTTAACTTTCCTCCCCTCCTTTGTCATTACATTACAGTCCCATTTTATCTCATTGAAAAAAACATAAAATCAAAGTAATGTTAATGTGTTTCTACTCCATAAAAAAGACAGGATGAGTCTTTATTAGTGGGCCTTTTACAGTCACTATTGTTACTGGAGGTGTGGGGTCAAAGGTCATTCCATGGCCCCGCCCCTCCTGTCTCACACTGATGATGCAGTATTGCAGATGAGGAAACTGACATCTAAAGCCAAGAGCAGTTCTTAATAGCCAATGGTGGTGTCCATTGGACATTCAGTGAACACTCCATAGAGCAGCGGTTGGTCAGGAATTTGACACATTACACTTGTGACCTCATTTTAGCCAATAAACAGGCTGTACTATTCAGGAACAAACCTATCTAGCATTAACATAGGAGTATACACACATCTCCAGTCCTGGCAGGCTGGTTTGTACGTTGGTGTTTGCTGTGTTTCAGGGCTTAAATCATTAATTCAGGTCTAGTCGCTAAGCAGTCCAACCCCTTTTCTGAAAGTCTAAATGTGCTTTGCTGCCCTCCAGGACTGGAGATGTTCATCCTTGCTATCAGTACATTGAAAATACTTTTACATTACATTACATTACAATGTAATGTAATGAAAATACTTACTCTCTGGATATGGGCTATATCTCGCATTCACGCTGAAACATTTTTTCCTGTTTTGTACATATGTAATTTATTTGTATTGAAGTTGTTTGTTTTGAGTGTGGTGTCGTAATAGATAATCAGCCACACTGCAGGAAATGAAATATTTAGAAGAATTTGTTAATTTGACTGATATTGGATGGGCTGGATCTTAGAAATTTGGTGACTGGTACAATCAGGGTGCTGATTGTTGTAGATTAGCAGGTGATTAGTGTGGATTTAGGCTTTGAGAGTTTATTGATATGTGACAGACTGCACTGCTGCCAGCTACCTAAGCTATAGCTAGCCATGGGAGAATGAGGCTTCATGAACCTATAAATGAGTGGAGCTAGCATAATATGCTACCAGTCCCTCAGTTAAATTAATCAACTGAGCAATGCTGAGGCAAGCTTGATTTAAAAGGTTCAGTCTTGTTTCAACCAATGAAAAGACTTTACACAGCAAGAGCTCACAATGATTGGATAGAATCAAGAAGCCACTGTTAACATGATAGCTCTACCCATTATGGGGTTCCTGAAATCTCATTCTTCTGTCACTAAGAATGAACATCCCTGCCGTGTCACCACCATGACATCAGTACAGATGACATCACCATCTTTTGAAGCCACTGATGAAGGGGGTTTGGGGAGTTGCACCCTAAAGGGTATGGTTTTTGTGTGTGTCAATTTGGTGGCGTCATACAAAGGAACAAATTCTGCCTGCTTAAGGATGTTTGGTGTTTCTGTTTCTGTTTGAGTGCAGTGTTCTGGTGCAGTGATATAGGCTGAAATAGGTATTGTGACAAAAATGGGTGGATATATAATTACTGACTTGTTTTAACCAATCAAAAGGATTCTCTCTTCAGAACAGAACTCATTGATTGGTTGAGATAAGGGAGTTACTGGTAACATGTTGTAGTTCGACCCATTCTGATGGTATAACACCTCATTCTCCCATCACTCATGTGCTATAGTGAATCTCTGCCATCACTGCTGAAGTAATAACCTCGAACTGGACCTTCCATCTTGTTAATCATGTAATTATCAGAGTTGGCCTAATTTTTTTTTCTCTTGCCATTGTGGTCTGGATTCCTGTAGTTACTTTGGTAACGGAATTTAAATTCCACATACTGTTGTATTTGAAAAAGACGCTGTTTAGATTTTTCACCTGATGTGTCAGATGGGTCACTATATTTCAGTCATGTTTGTGCTGTGCTGTGCTGTGCTGTGTTTCATGTGCCTGTTTCACTTTCTATTTGTACGGAGATTTCAAGCTGAAATCCTGGACGGCTGAAGCATGGGCTGGACTCTGGTCGGGGTTCAACTCTTAAGTGCCTAATGTAAGGCAGTGATTGGACTAAAGGGCATGCCTTGCTTTTTCAAAAAGCCAAAACTGACTGCTTTTTAAAAGGAAACCATCATAACATCAGGTACTGCTGTCCTCCAGGGCTATTGCTTGAGGGCACTGTTATAAGTAAAATTTATTTCCAGACATTGGTTTAAAAGGGCTGCCAGAAATGAAATCTGTAAGATTTTTGGCCTAAAATAATCATTAAATGCTCTGCTGTCATTTTCTGATGTAATCAGAACTCAGCCACAGGATTGATTTGTGAATGATCACTCATCTTGTGCTTCATTGAAACATGTAAATTGTGCATAGGTTAATGATTGTATTTTTTACCGTGTTGTGATAAATTGTTGTTTTGTAATGAATGGGAATTTAATTACTATCAAATATTTGTACAATAAAAATATATTTATCAAATTAAAAATAATATCAAAGTTCAAATATGTATGTTTTGGTGAGACTCTCATACAGCTGTATTGTAATATTTCCTGGAATTGAATCATTTTCTATTGGTAGGATTCCTCCTGTCAGTCACTCATTTTACGATGGGTTTCTAACCCATGACCTAATGCTTTAAAACAAGTAAAATAGTTACTATACATACCCAGGTAAGTGTGCATGAGTGCAATTTCACACTGGAACGAAATAAGTGTCTCAGTCCTGTGATTAGTAAAGCTCAGTTCCACACCACTAGGGGGCGACATTATGCTGGGACAATAGTCTACTCAGTCATCATTTAAGGTGCTGAAAGTTGTGAATTGCATTTTTCTTAAACAGAACATCTGTTAACCTTGAACATTGTCCATCTGCATAAATTATGCCCCCAAGAGAGGTTATGCGGTCTGGGATTTCCTTGTCCAAGTCCTGCAGAACAGCTCACCACAGACAACAAAGCATTTTCTTTTAAAACAATACAAAATCCACAGCAATTACACTTTCTGTCTAAAGGCAAGGCAGCCATGCAAATGTGGTCTGTAGTAGCATGAAATGTTATGACTGTCATGCAAGATAAAACGGTAAGTCAAACCACCTTGTCATGAAATTATTTCTTGACTTTATGGTTGCGGTCACAATTCTTTAACTTCCTTTCAGGCAGTCGTGTCGCAGACCACAGGAAACTGAGTGACCAACACGCAAATTAAGAACAGCGATCTCCAGACTGTGGATAGTTCAGGGTAAAAGTAATAGGATGTACCTCCGCTGGGAAGTGAACACAGATCTTTCTGCAGTCTGTGACGAGGGTGCTAAAGGTCTGTCACTTCATCTGTTCGGCAGGGCCACATTGCAGAGACACACAGGCCAGCTGGGACAGTCAGTCTAACCTTTCAGTGTCCCTCTTCCTTTTAAATGACATAACTGCATTTACACAAAGTTGCTTTGAAATTTTGTCCAAGGCAAATAGGAGTGTTCAGTGTTTTATATTCCTTTTACTTATCACATTCATTGGAAGCAGTCTGGAGAGCCATTTTAAACATAAGTGGCCATATTGGGTCCACGGGCCGCCTGTTGAATAGGTCTACTCTATAGGATGGGGCCCTTTGATGGCTCACAGAGTAAAAGCATAAAAACACAGTTTGGCTGTTAGTCCTGCTGCTGGGTGCTCCAGCTCCAGTTGTCATCACTGGCTATGGCCAGACATGAGGCTGAGGCAACCTATTGGTGGCAGTTACAGTATTACAGGTTGCTTTACTCACTGTACTCATGCTGCTTTGCTGGAGAATGTGGCACTGGTGCAGCGTAGGAGGTAGATGGCTGTGTTTCTTGTCCTCTTTCCACCTTTTTGAAGAAGTGATCAGTATTTGTTTGAGTAAGTGTCTTCTTCTTTTCTTCATAGATTAATTTGCAGCAGGCAGTGGCATCATGTACAGCTGCATACACTTTGGCCAATCTTTCTGGGTTCATGTCTTGAGACTCAAAAGATGCCAAAACTTTATCAAGCAAGGAAAAATGTTCAGCCAGCTACTTGCATGTGAATTTCTTCTCTGGTACAACTTCTTCTCCCACACTAGCAGCCTCATCCTCTTCCCTCTGTCTGTCCATGTATAAAAGATCTTCATCAGTCGGCTCCTCGGAGTGGCTTTCCAGCAGCCAATGAATATCCTCCACTTCTAGTTTCAGCTGTAACTCTGCGCTGAGACGCACCACTCTTTTGGCCGCTGCATCCACCTCTTCGGACCTACAGAAGTCATGGGCAAACTGTGGGATGAGCTTGTTCCAGGCTCCATTCCTTTTGGATGATTCAACCTCACGCCAGGCAGCTTCAATGTTTTTTAGGGCTTTATAGATGTTGTACTCCTCCCAAAACTGCTTAAGAGTTACTCCACTCTCCCCTTCCGTTGCCCACACAGCCTGCTTAAAAGTTGTGCGCAGGCAATAGGCCTTGAAACTTGCGATTACCCCCTGATCCATAGGTTGCAGGATAGAGGTGGTATTCGGGGGCAAGTACACCACCTTGACATTGGGATGAAAGTCATCCAGATGGGGTGGAAGGCCAGGGGCATGATCCAGCAACAGCAGGATTTTGAAGGGCAGGTTGTTTTTGGCACAGTATTTTTGCAACTGGGGGATGAAATGCTGGTAGAACCATTCCTTAAAAAGTTCCTGAGTAACCCAGGCCTTAATATTAGCCATCCAGATGATGGGAAGTGAAGCCTTTGAAACTTTGAAAATTAATTCTGATGTTTTTGGATATGGCAAACTGTGCTTTTCAAAAGTGAACTTTACTTTTAACATTGGATCAAATTGAAGGGTAAATGTCGAACCCAGGCCTTAGAAATTCAGAAACAAGGATCAATGTCATGTCTGCATCAAGTGGTTTCTTCCTTTGTGCATTGAACCACCTCTGAATTCTCCATCACTCTGTATGCGACGTTTGATAATTCAGTGAACAGTCCACATAAACTCGAGTTTAGTTTCCAAGCGAAATTGGCACAGTAGATTTGGTCTCAAAGTAATAAAATTCGGGAAAATTGCTCCCTTTAGGTCGATGTTTAAAGGGGTTTCTAGTTTGGTCCTCACATGAACACATCACGTCGGGCTCTTACATCTGTTTAATGAAGCGTTCCCCCAGTAACTAAATCTCTGTATCTCAAAGCAAATATAAACCGATAACGGCTGGTATAGCTATTCCACTACAGCACCGCCACTGTTGTGAATGGCATTATTGCGCCCTTGATTTATGCTTTATTTGAATAGTTTGCACAAACTTACATGAGATATGTCTGTAAAGCATTGAATAACAAAATATAATCTGACAGATGTATTGATTTTAATACAAAATGATGTATGATCTGATTGATTGCTGGTCGTAACAACCGTGATTTTATGTCTGAGAGGACAAGAAAATTACTGATTTCTTCGAGAGCTCCTGTTATAAATATTGTTTGTTGCGATCGATCATTTCTGTTATTACCGAATCACTGATTTTCAGTCGCATATCTCTTCTGCACATTCTGTACGGTGGAAATAGCATCCATCGGCGAGGAGAAAATAAACCTGTCCACGGTTGCTGTCCTGCGTATTGATTCAGGTTGGCAGATTTGCGGTGCCATTGGGAAGTCAGTCGCTCGCTTCTGCCAATCGGAGTCTCTGCTCGCGGTGTGATCACGCGCCCTGTTCCGGTCACGAGCCATTGTTTATCACACGCCTACCGTATCCTTCATCCGCTCCGAGCCCGAAGGGTGAACGATGTTACCTTCGCAGATTTGGCTTCACCTTTTTCGCGCCGGATGGATGCGCGTTTTTATTTCCATTTTAATGTGCTATGCAGTTGCGATGTAAGGATTGGCTGACTTATTTTACGCAGCCCGGCTATGTGGTTTCAGCACTGCGCTCGGGATGTAAACACATTGAAGAGCCCTATCGCAAAATGAACTGCACCACAACCTCCGGTGGTTTTTCGGTGCAGTGTTTGTATGTGTGGCTCAATCAAAGAACGCTCACTGCGATCACTTCGCTTGTCTGTATTTTGTTCCCAATTTTGTAGCTACTAAAAGAGGAGCCGTGTGCTCCCACCTCCTAAGCGACCAGCCTTGGTAATTTTTTTTTTACTGCGTTTAAAGGGTTTTGTTAACGTGCTGAATACGCTACCAGTTTTTGGTTGAAGTTTATGAAGCCGAACAACTTGGCGAATTTTGGATCCAGTGGTTCTTCCTCTTGTTATTAAGGTAAGAATAATCAAATAGCAATATATGTTATTTAGCATGCAACGATTCCTTTGGTAAACAGTGCTAACTTTGCCGTACCTTGTCAGGACGCAGTTAAATTAACTAGACACTAGCTACTACAGAGGCACATCAGCAGCTGACTAGATCTTCTCAGGAGTAATTTTCTCAGATGTGTTTACTATTTCACTGAGATAATCAGCTTCAGCTTACAATAAGGTTGTCATGTCCGCATAAAATTCGAAAAGAAAGTTGACATTATTAAATTCTGCACTATGTATTTCATGTCCTTATTATGTTCACATTTTGTTATCATCCCATTCTTTTTGTGAAATAAACTAGCTCACAACATTCACAAATGCTCCCTCACAAGTATCCAAATGAATATGCTGTGTAAGCTAAAATTTAACATCTAAGTGTTAATTGCCGTCACTGGATTTACTCTGGGTGATGACTCTGTTATCAGGAAACAGCCAGCTGACATCAGAGAGCGATGCAGAAGGCTACTGTACAGAGCGCCTACAATTATCTTTAAAAAAACAGCCTTCAGGGAGAGTGATTGATCATTCGCACTACGTCATCCAAACTCTGGGAGTCTCGCCGCATCGAATGGGTTAAACCGCGCACGAGAAGCAGACAAGTCCACCAAGTCATTTCTGTCTTCAGCAGATGAGTACATACCTGTCAAACTGCGTTTTGGTAACACTCACCCGGCTACAAGTGCACCTCCTCCTCTTCAGTGCATTGGCGTGATGTAATCGCTGTGACAGTGGCTCAGTGTGCCCGTCCCATGGGGTTTAACACCATGCTGAGTCCACAGGGATGAGGTCAGGGCTCCTCCAGAGCTAATCACGAAAGAGGAAAGAGGCTCTCTCTCTGCACTGCACGGGCCGCGTGCCCGAACAGCAACCCCCCCACGCTAAATTACTCCAGCAGGCGGCCCCCGAAGCGTCGGGATCCGGGCAGTGATAGATGAGTCAAACGATCAGCATCCACGCTTAAAGTGGATGCTTGATTGATTCTAACCGCATAATTGCACTCTTAACTTTTTTCTGTTTCTTTGACGTTTACAACAATCCAGACAATAATACATCCTAGAGCTGGTCGTGTTCATTTTTCAGTGGCAAAAAAGTGCCAAAGGGTGGGCAGAAATTACAGTACCCTCGAGAGTGTAGAGATCAGCTGATAGCTTATGTACCCAATGACACCCGAATCGTGTTGACATGTAAATTAATTATTTGTACAGCGGAACATTATTGAGCCTTTCGGCCACTTGCTGCTCTTCCGAGTATCATGGCGAGATACAAAAATCAATAATCCATGAGGTTACATTCCCACTACTATCTTACACAGTATTGCAGCATAGTGCACTTATGCCGCTCTGCTCGTCGGATAATTCCGGGGACTGCGCCCCATTTTTCCTAAGTGCCTGATATTTGAAAAGGGCAAAGACTCCAGTTTCAATCGATTTCAACAGAGAGAGCTGTATTCAACCAGTAAACTATGTGAGGTGCATGTATCTTGCTCGTAAATTCACGTGGAAGTACGCAGTCAAATATATAGAATCAAAATTGGAAAGTTTTCAGTAATGGTGAGAACAGAGGATTAAAATCATGCCACGAGACATGAAAACGAAAGTCTGATTTGTGAACAAGAATTCAATCAAGCTGCTGATCTGTTTCAGAACCGCGGATAGCTCACGCCAAATTTTCAGTTTCTGCTCGCAGCTCTTCCTCGGCGACCGTTATGTTCCTGCAGAACTGAGAGGGAACGGACGCGACCCCGTACTCCCTCCTTGGTCAGCTGTTGGCGTCTGCTCTAAATGAAGAATGAAGGCCGTGGCGCGGCCGCGGGGCGGAGTGCGGATCTGTCATTGAGATGCTGGGCTTAGAAAGAGAGGACAGACATTTTCATTAGATTATCCCGTTCTGCCACAGGCCGCCGTCCAGTTCTGTAGTGCTGAGAACTGGCGGCCAAACATCCGAAAGCCACGCTTTGCAAATGTTCACCGATCTACAGAAAAAGTGGTTTGAATCTCTGCCTTGGAACGGTCAAATGCAGAGTTGACACTTAAATGCAAAAACACATAATCCACGCAGATTCGATGACTTTACTTCATCATGAAAACATAAAATGGATGTATTTTAAAGGTTTCCATTGCGGATTGATACATTTTATTTGTACCCATTACCTAAGAGAAATAATGCTTGTAAATGTAGTAAGTGTTTTTCTAGAAATGTGTCTAATGACTCTTGTATTTCCCAGAGACCCCAATTTGATGTGAAAATCTGACAACCAGTCATTGGTAACACCTGAGTACTGTACCTGCGCAGCCTACCCAAGTTGCAGACCTGTGCTAACTAACCTGTGTTTCCGTGGCTTCCCCCGAGCAGGGCGGGGCGGGCATCACCATGGAGACAGGTCCCCTGGCGCGCCAGTTGGAGAGTGTGGAGCGGAACATGGCGTTCCTCCGGCAGGAGCACCTGGCCCTGCTGCGGGGCCTGCACCTGGAGATCCTGTCCCTGCAGAGACGCTGTGCTGGTCAGTACCACATCACTTCCTGTCCATCCCTGACAGAGCTGGGAGAACCCAGGGGCTTCAGAGAGTAGAAGGTCTGCCATATACTGCCTCCACTGATGTACTAAACCAACCGACTCTAGCTGGCACTACTCATCAGCCATGTAGAGGGGCTAATTACCCCCAGAAATGAGCTCTGTTACCTTTCACCTCTGCTCCCTCCACTCACACACATTTCCGGAGGAGCAGCATGGTGGTTAGCAATTCTGCTTCACATTCCTGCACATTAGGTGGCGGTATTACTGCTCATTTGGTGATTGCAGTTGACCTTTACTATCCACTGTGTCAGGAGGAAATAAACTGGTGAAGGGAGTATGAGGTGCTATGGTGCAAAAATGGGTGGAGCTGTGGCATGGGTGGGTGGCACCAGTAACTGAATGACTTGATCTATTCATAGTGTTTTGTTGTGCAGAGTAAAACCTTTTTATTGTTCATACCATGCAGGAGCTTACAGCTAATTGTAGCAGCACCATATTTCTGATGGGATGATCCCTCACTCTCCCTTCAACAGCTTAACGACTGTGGAGTCAGAACGTTCATGACAGTGCTGAAGCTCCTGGCGCTTTATGAGATCTGAAGCTTTGTATCACTGCATTGAGATTTCTGAAGCTGTTTATTTCTGCTGTCTGAGTTCTGAAACTGATTCTCATTCCAGAATAAAATCTGTAGCTGCACGTAACTTCAGAATATGATCTGAATATCAGTCTGACATCAGTTTGGTACCTGTTTCAGTTTGGTATCAGTTTGTTACTGTATTGTATATGTACAGCTGTGTATTTCTGCAGAGTGAAATTTGATTTTAACAGTGCTGAGAAATCTTGGCTGGGATGTGAAGCTGAGTCTTGCTAAAGCATGATGTCTGAAGCTTTATCTTGCTGCAGAGAGAGAGAGAGAGAGAGAGAGATATCTGAAGCTGTGCACTGCAGCAGAGTGAGATTTTGAAAGGCAGATGGCTGAAAGAAACTCACTGGGTCCATAGAGGCAGAGAGCTGGGGATTGAGCAGCTCATTACCCAGCATTTTGAAAACACCTTTCATTTCTCCTTTTTCTTTTCCTCTCACTCCAGACTCTCATTTTTATTCCCTCTCACTCAATCCCTCTTTCATCTCTATCTCCCTCACATCCCTCACATCCCTCACATCCCTCACATCTAACCCCTCTGCTTTTTCCTGTCTTTTGTTGCTTTCTCTCCTTAACCATTCTCTGTCTGCTCATCACTCCCTCCCTCCCTCCCTCTCTCTCTCCCCCCTTTCTCTCTCTCCGCCTGTCCCTCTTTGCTTCCACCTCGGTCTTTTTCTCTCTGCTTAAATTTTAATTTAATATTGCTTTATTGGCATGACTGTGTATAACGATATCATCAAATTCACAATTCAGAAAGTCACAAAATGCATAATGAATACCGTCTAATGAAGATGAATAAAGACTTAAAGCAATAACAAAGAATTAAGAGAGAAATGTATGAGCCGGCTACACTGTAAACACCAGCGAGAAGAATAGTGCTGATAATGAGGGAAACTCAAACTGGACTAACCAATTGTCAAAATAGACATTGCAGTTATAATGTAAATTTTTAACAATTAAAAAACACTTTGCAGATTTCAATTGATATTCAAAAATATAAATTTTGTGTATATATATATATATATATATATATATATATATATATATATATATATATATATATATATATATATATATATACAGGGGTTGGTGTTGAATTTTTGACCTTCTGTATTAATATCTGGTCAAGGACATATATACATTAAAACCCATCTCACAAAGGGAATTTTCAGTTCAGATTCTCTCTCTGTCTTTGTCAGTTAGTTTGCTTCTTTCTTACTCTTTCTGTTTGCTCATCTGTTCCTGCTTGTGTATGGGGGGGGCAGGTCTTTGCAGTTTTAAAGCCTCCCTTGTACCCCCCTCGGTGCACGGTGGGGGTTGGACGTTTGGCAGAGCAGAGTGAAACAGACACCTCTGTGAGTGAGCTGAGCAGGTCAATACCTTCCAGGCAGTCAGGGGGTTTTGTTCTCCTCCAGCGTAATTCAGTATTCGAGTGGTTTTGCTCTCCACCAAAAAATCCTCCCCCCACCCCACACTGCGCCCAACCTGCACCCAACCCTGATCAGCAGTGGATCTGCTAGTCAGGCTTTGGGAACAGTAGACCCTGGGAATAGGCTGAGATTCTGCAATCAGGTGTTGTCGGGGGCGGGGGGTTGGTTCTGCTTTAACCATTGAACAGGGATCCTTTACCCACACAAAAGAGCCAAAGAGGACTGAGTTCACAGTTCACCCAGCATCTTCAGGGATGCTCTTTGCATAAATAAACATGATCTCATGTCAGATTCAATTTTGAAGTGGCCATCCGGACCCAGTTTTTCTGTAATTAATGTCAGAGACTTTAGATTGAGTAATGTAAAACCCATTTGTAAACATAATAATAAGTCGTTTATAACCATTAGTCATCTGTTTATAAATGACTACACATTATTTTCTGTCAGTGTTAATGAACATTACAAAGTGACACTGTCTGTGGCTCCAGGTGAACTATGACCTGACACAGGCCTCTCGAGGTCAGGCAATAGTGGTTACCAAGATCAACCCATCTCAACCACAGACAGTGTCACTAGTGTTCACAAACATATAAGAAAATCATATTTAACGATTAATAAACCAAACACAAATTATTATAAACTATAATAATTGTGTTTATGAGCTTTTTTGCATTACCCAGTCTGAAAGTTACCCACTGAACAATAATGCACAAACTAAGAGAAACTAAGTGCAGCAGTGAAAATTCTGACTGACTTACTTTGTTCTCAGTAGTTCAAAATGTACAGGTGAGACTGTAGCAGCAACTGTTTAGACCGTATTACCATATTCTCTGTAGTTTTAGGTATGCAGGTGAACAGGTGGGACCAGGTACTACTGTGTCTGAGCTTTGCTTTTCTCTCCTGCTTGCAGAGCTCACATGTGAGCTGAACCTGAAGCCTGCAGGAAGGACCCAAGCAGGTGAGGACTACAGTCATCCAGAGAACTGCCTGAACACTGGGGCTGCCACAGCTGCTGCTGCTCTGTGCTGCCCTGGGACGTCCATATGTGCATCCCTCTCTCTATCCATCCTCTGTCCTCTCTCCATTCATCCCTCCATCTCTCACTTTCTCTCATCCTCTCCCTCCACCCATCTCTCTCTCTGTCCCTCCTCAATCCCACTCTGTCTTTTGCTAAAGCATAGTAAATTTTAGAAACATGAATGCCATATGGTGAGATATATTTAAGCACACACACACTCATATGATTCTGTGTGTGCATGTGTGTGTGTGTGTGTGTGTGTATGGGAGTGTTTGTGTGTGTGGGTGTGAGTGTGTGTGTGTGTTTGGGTATGTGTGCACACGTGTGTGTGGGTGTGTGTATGTGGGTGTGGGTGTGTGTGCACTTGGCACTTGAGAGTCTTAATGCACGTCTGTGTGTGCCAGGGGGGCAATGCTGTTTTCCAGACAAATGGTTGTCTGTTTTTACTTTGCGCTCCATAACTCTCACCTTCAGAAGTGAGAAGTGGAGCTGAAGGTGAGAAGTCTCCTGGCTGCTCTGTGGGAGGTGTATGAAGTAGTGGAAAGCTTAATCTGAGTCGATCATTGCGTGGGGGTGGGGGGGGCTGGTACCCTGCTCCAAACCCCCAGCTCATCCTTCTCCCTTTCCTTTACCTCTGGGTTACAGAGTGAGTTTCACTGCAGTCACTGTTAGTCGCCAACAAGAGAGAGGAGGGGGGAGAGAGACAGAGAGAGAGAGGGAGTGGAAGGAAGAGGAAGAGTAAGAGAAAGTGAATGGAAGTGAGGGAGGGTGAGGGAGGTAAAAGAATGGCTGAGATGGAGAGAGGGAAGGAGGAGGAGAAAGTGGTGGGAGGGAAAGTAAGAGAGGGAGGGAGAGGGGGAGAGCAAATGAAAGAGGTGAAAGGATGGCAGAGGTGGAGAGAGAAAGGGAGGAGGGAGGGAGAGAGGGAAAGTGAAAGAGGTGAAAGGATGGCTGAGGCAGGGAGATAAAGTTCAGATTACACTGCATTCTCTGTCCGCTATTTTTAGTGTATGACCTCATGCAGTGGGTGGGTGTTCAGTGGGCGGGGTTTGATGAGGTGAGGGAGGGGTTTGGAGGTGGGGTAATGTGGTGATGGGAGTATTTTGGGGGGTAGGGGGCAGGATTATAGGATCTCCTGTCAGTGTGAGTATTGTGTGTTCGCTATTCAGACCCTTTCTCCAGAGAGGTCTCTGTCCACATGACAGGGTCCAAGGGCACCCCCCTCCCCCCATGGAGCCAGCCAGGCTTGGTTTCCAGGGTAACCGACAGCCCTTCCTGGTCCCCTGTGGTTGAAGGAGGAATATGAGAATCATTAATGTGTGTGTGTGTATACATATAAGTATATTCATGTATGTGCATTCATATGTGTGTGAATATGCACATACAGTATGTACTTGTATGTGCTTGTGTAGTTGTATGTGTATGTGTGTCTATGTGCATATGTGTTTGTATGTAAATACACACGTGTGTCTGTGTGTTTCTCAGAGGTGGAGGAGGAGGAGCAGCTGTTGGAGCAGCGGCGCCGGCAGGTGGAAGCGCGTCTGCGGGAGCAGCAGTGCAGTCTGGCAGAATTGCGTCGGGAGCTGAGCCAGAAGGGGGCGCTAGCGGGGGCCCTGCGGGCAGCGCTGAAGGACCGGGAACGCCGCTTCCTGGAGGAGCTGAAGAGGCGGAGCCACAAGATTGCCTCGCTGAACGGGGAGCTCCAGCGGCAGACGGACGCCGCCGCTCGCCTCTCCTTCCAGCTGTATGCCGCCCGCCAGAGCCTGTTCCACCAGCAGGAGGCACAAGAGAGGGCTAGCCGTGGGTCAGGGAGGGCTGAGAGGCCACCCCCGTCCCCACCCCTTCCCCCAACCCCACCTCCAGTCCCTCCCATGCCAGCCACCAGGCCCAAAAGGCGCTCTCACAGGCCACCAGCAGTGGTGCGGGCCGAGAGGGCCCGCGAGTGCGTCCCACGTGAAAGGGTGACAGGGCCTGAAGATCCAGCCCCAATGCCTGACCCCGCCCTATTCCTGTACCCACGCCGCCACAGGCCCCGCCAACGTCACGCCCACAGACCTCGCCCGCCGGGGGAAGGGCCGGAGGAAGGGGGCAGGCCTCGCTCCCGCCTCAACTCCACCCCAACAGCTGGTGTTGCCGCAGAGGCAGAGTGACATCATGGCAGTTAGCGCTGTTGTCATTGCTAATGTTACCAATGCTACTATTATCATTATTGTTACTGGTATTGATATCGGTGACGGCCTGTTAAAGAGACTGCATAGCCTCCATAAGTAATTGATATGGCCACTGCTAGAGCTGATAATTCTCATTATTATTATTTAAAAAAAAATATTTATTACTTTTTTAGCTTTTTCTTATCACCATGGCAACTATTGCTGGAGATTTGTGGAGGGAAGAAAAGGGTGACAAAGAGGTGCCGGGGGGATAGTTTGTCGTTGGCAGTCCCAAGCTGTGGGTGTGAGTGAGGATGCTGAGCAGCAGGTTATCGTTGGGCTATTATGCTGAGCGAGTTATGACCAGGCCAAGGTGTGAGCGGCCGCAGTACGCCCACCGTACCGAAGGGTTCAGCAGCAATACAGGAGTGCAGTGACAGCTTCAAACAGGGCAGGTGGGAATGGTGTAGAAATCTTCCCTTTAAATGCATCATGGTCCTGAGTCCACTTGCCTTTGTCTTTGAGACTTTCACTCAGTGTGAGAGATGATTGATATAAGGAACATCTGTCTGCAGCTGGATCTTTTTCAGCATCGGAGTCAGAACTAGGTCGACACATGAATACACATATTACCGGTGTGACCGAGAATCCTTTCAAAGTGGATAACATGTTTTCACCGCTGAAGTATTCTTAATTGTAGAATTATATGTGAAATGAGTAGCAATTGCTCAAACAGCGGAGGATTGCTTTAAAATGGAGACCCAGCTCTGCTGTCTGTCACAGAACAGAGTGTGGATGAGAGAGGCTGATGATGTCACATGACCCCTGTGTGTCCCCTTCACGGCGCGAGTAAATGATCTGTGGTGAAGCATGCTGAGGCAAACCTGCTCCGCCACACATAGCCAAAAGGGAGACAGGCCCTTGGCTGCAGACAGGGGATCCTGAATCAGGCCGACATGCTCGTTAATCGTGAAAACCAAAAAAAAATATATATGTATCAAAACAAGGGCTGATTCTCTGAGATTCTCTGAGCCTGGCTGATTTCTCATTGCAATGCAGTGCAACTCTGGCCAGAGGTCAGTTAGAATTACTGCTACAGACCAGTCCCTATCACCGGGGGTGAGTGCTGGCTAACATCTGGTTCACATCTCCCAAGGGTGTGCTTAGGTAATAAGCCACTGATGACTCTCCTGAGAATATTCATGTGTGCCTTTTTCTGTGGTCGCACTATTCAGGCCCATAACTATGACATCATCACTATGAGCTCTGATTATTGCCTCAGTCTGTGGTGTAATGCTGCTTCATCTCTGGGGATGGGCCGAGTGACTGGTCATTCACTGGCACTGTCAGAAACCTACAGGAACAGATTACAGGAAGCCCCAGCCAGAAATGCTAACAAAGTCTCTTGGAGCAACTGGAGCCAAGACTAATGTTGCACTCTTTCCTCATAACTACATACTACAGTACCCACAGGCCTGTGGGGTGTCAACAAAACACTGGCTGTCTATGTGTGACCTGCATGGTGTAAAATAGTCACTGGCTCTCCTGCAGTACTGTGTTTGGTCTGTAGGGTGTAAAATAGTCACTGGCTCTCCTGCAGTACTGTGTTTGGCCTGTAGGGTGTAAAATAGTCACTGGCTCTCCTGCAGTACTGTGTTTGGCCTGTAGGGTGTAAAATAGTCACTGGCTCTCCTGCCGTACTGTGTCTGACCTGTAGGGTGTAAAATAGTCACTGGCTCTCCTGCAGTACTGTGTCTGACCTGTAGGGTGTAAAATAGTCACTGGCTCTCCAGCAGTACTGTGTTTGGCCTGTAGGGTGTAAACAAAACACTGGCTCTCTATGTGTGACCTGCATGGTGTAAAATAGTCACTGGCTCTCCTGCAGTCCTGTGTTTGGCCTGTAGGGTGTAAAATAGTCACTGCCTCTGCTGCAGTACTGTGTTTGGCCTGTAGGGTGTAAAATAGTCACTGGCTCTCCTGCAGTACTGTGTTTGGCCTGTAGGGTGTAAAATAGTCACTGCCTCTGCTGCAGTACTGTGTTTGGCCTGTAGGGTGTAAAATAGTCAATGCCTCTGCTGCAGTACTGTGTTTGGCCTGTAGGGTGTAAAATAGTCACTGGCTCTCCTGCAGTACTGTGTTTGGCCTGTAGGGTGTAAAATAGTCACTGCCTCTGCTGCAGTACTGTGTTTGGCCTGTAGGGTGTAAAATAGTCAATGCCTCTGCTGCAGTACTGTGTTTGGCCTGTAGGGTGTAAAATAGTCAATGCCTCTGCTGCAGTACTGTGTTTGGCCTGTAGGCTGTAAATTATTAATTGGCCAGCAGACCAGTCAATCAGCTTCAGTGCTTTTATTTTATGGATGTAGCTGGTTTGGCAGTGAACCAGCAGCACAACAGCAGATTTGAAATTTAGGGAGGGAAAAAGGGGGCTGATTTGTCAAAAGAAAAAAGGACCGTTAGCAATGTAAAGGGAATTTTTCAGCCTCCACTGTTTGAAGCCTGTGCTGGGACACACACACCTTCAGAGTCTGACCTTTCCCTGGATGTCACCTCAGAAACACCACTGCATCAGCAGACCAAGATTTATTTATGTATTTATTCATTCATTCATTCAGAGTGTCCTGCAAGTCCACCACCAACTAACATGTAGATACATGTAGTGTCTTGTGTAATTACAAGGAAAAATGTGTGTCCAGCCCAAAAAAGAAAACAAGAAAAACAAAATGCAGCACAAAGATATAAGGAGCACAACCAAAAGCTGCGCATGAACACTTTACCGTAGAAAGAGTGAAGCAATCATAGTGTAACAGAGAGACAGGTGAGAGAGGTGTGTGTGTGTGTGTGTGTGTGTGTGTGTGTGTGTGTGTGTGTGTGTGTGTGTGACTGCACACATGTGAAATGTGTATGTATATATATATGTGTGTGTGTGTGTGTGTGTGTGTGTGTGACTGCACACATGTGAAACAGGTGTGTGTGTGTGTGTGTGTGTGTGTGTGTGTGACTGCACACATGTGAAACAGGTGTGTGTGTGTGTGTGTGTGTGTGTGTGTGTGTGTGTGTGTGTGTGTGACTGCACACATGTGAAACAGTGTGTGTGTGTGTGTGTGTGTGTGTGTGTGTGTGTGTGTGTGTGTGTGTGTGTGTGTGTGTGTGTGTGTGTGTGTGTATGTGTATGTTTGTGTGTGCGGACCAGCTCTGCTCAAGTCTCCACAGTGAAGTTCCTCTGTACAGCCCAGAGGCATGGCATGAGCACACTTAGAGAAAGAAAGAGAGAGTGACAGAGAGAAAGACTGAGGGAGGCAGACTATAGAGATGGTGACAGAGAAAGAGTGGAAGAAGAGATGAGAGGCAAAGAGGAGGAGAGAGAGAGGTGCAGGCAGAGGAGGGAAGCAGTTCTACAGCTGTCTCTCTCTCTGCTGGTCAGGCGTTTTGACGACTGCAGTGTGGACAGTAAACTGACCCATGTCATTGCATTTTTTAATTGCAGGTAGAAGATATAGCCACAAGGCCAGACCCTCTGCTGCTGTGTGTGTGCATGTGTGCTGTGGGTTTAGACTGAGCAGTAAATCTTACAGAGAGAAAGCTGCAGTATTTATAGTTGAGTAAATTGAGCAATGCTACCATGCTCTCCAGTCAGGTGTGAACCTTTTCCTTTGGGAGCATAATTCACTGACACACCAGAGATGTGTTTGTCCCAAAGCCCCCACAGTGACCTCTAAGAGTCATGTGACAGAAAATATTATTCCTTTCTGCTTTAGTGAATGCACTGTGGTACTAACTCAGAAGAGCTCCCCCTAGTGAACAGATGAGAGAACAGCACTTGATTAGTTTAGAGAGGCTGAATAGAATTATGCTATATTGACATTTGTTTGGGTGTTTTGAGTCCTGTCTGCCCACAACATCCTGTTAGTATATGCACTGTGTATCTATAGTAGACAATATATTCTAACATATTTAAAAGGCAAATTAATCACAAGATAACTATTACATATCAATTGTATATGAAACAAATTTTTTCACATTTTACATTTTGTGTTTTATCAAGCAATTGTATTGGATATAAAAGCAAGACAAGATAAATGTGTACTGTATATGTTTTTTTTTTTAATGAGTCATGTATTTTGTTTCTGTTAATGTAATGAAACTTGAGGTATCTCATGGGAAAGTGCAGTCTTAGTTTTGAATGACAATCATTCATGATGCCAACTGTCTGTCAGACTGAGATTTCCTGTCATGTTTTATATCCTTATGAAATGCTATGAATTGTTGCTATTCCTCGCTTGATTGTTTATATTTTATTTGTGTCATATCTTTGGCAAATTAACAATTGTGTGGTAATTTACTGTGTACTTGACAGCAACACATTGTGATACAACGGTTTATTTCCTTTTTTCTGGTCATTTTAAAATGTTTTTCTTTTGCCAATTTTTCTATGTAGGTTGCACTTTTTAAGACTACAACAGCTTCAAAAATAGATGAATCTATGTATCATCCTTTTGGTTCAGCCATCTTGATTTGGAAAATCGAAACATAGGCCTCATCCAAAATTCTTTTGAAGCAGAATTCCTTCCCTCCCTCCACCCTCTTTTCATTGGTTTGAGCATTTGCTGGTTGTCTAGGTGAAGGTTCTGCCATATTCAATCATATTCAGTTCAGTTTCATTTTAGCTGGGCTTTTTACAGTCACATTGTCACAAAACAGCTTTTCATAGATTCCAGGCTTGAGAAACCCAATCCCCCTACCCGAGGCAGGTAGCAAAAGGAGAAACTCCCTGATGAGAAGAGGGCAGCCCATCTGCTTCTGGTCAGCACCAGGTGGTGTTAATGAGTTTAACAGTGCTGTATGTTAGATTTCTTTCACCTCTTCATGCTGTAGAGAACAGATGATGCAGGGGAGAAAATACCTGACATAGTTTTTGGATGCAGCCTGTTTTACTCTATAGTGCCTCTGTGTGCTTAATATTTACACTTACAGCAATTTGGTTCATGATTTCATGCCATGGGACGTCATAACGGAGCCTATGGTTCAGCAACATGAGCCAAGCCACTTCAGTCTCCATGGCAACACACTCGAGAACTGACCAGTCTGTAGGAGGAGGTGGAAGAGGAGGAGGTGGGATGCTGGACGAGCGCCAGGTCTGGGGGGTGTGGTATGGCTACTCCTGTTATTCCTCAGACCAGTGAGAGTGTATCCTTTTATGCCTGAAACTAGACATGTGGGGATGGTCACTGCTGGAAGATTCTAGCCCTTAGTTTTATATTAATATTAATACTTAATATGTTAAGTGTCGGCAAACAGCTTGCGGAGATGTTGTCATGGAAAGGTGTGTAGTGTTTTTGGTCTTTATGTCTTGATTCTTCCTACTTGTGCTCTCTGATAGAACCTACCCCCTCTAGTTTAGCCCTCTGCCTGTGCACCTCAGAGTTACCTCTACAGTGTAGAGGCAGCAGGGGTCTGCTTGGCCCCCGAAGAAATCCGCACCCTTGGCAACCAGTAGCCACAGCCAAAGTCTTACAGTATATAGAGCATAGCAATAACATGCCATATGTAGACCAGATCTCCCATAGAAATACACTGGAAAATGATTATTTAAAAAAAAACTTCTATGGCTGTGACTGGTCACCACAAGCGGCTGCTCAAGCTCAGAACAAGAAATGAGAAATGCCATAGTTTCAGAGAGAAACAGAAATGCTCTCTATTCTTCAGTGCTAAACCCAATCTTTGTTTGATCATTAATGCACTTAAACGCTGGTCTGGCAGATGGTCTGAAGTCTGGGCAGAAAATGGTAATTCACCACTCTCAAAATGCATCCATAACAGTGTGGATCAGTTTAGACAAAATACAAAATCTTTGAACTTGGAAATGCAGTCCCCTTGTGTTTATGGTCTTACTTTATTTATTGAACCAATCTTACCCCTGATGTATCTAACTTATTTGATCATTCTTTTGTTGGATTGTTCACTTGGACTCATGGACCCATCTCTTCTCTTTATTGGCACTCTTCTCTGTTAGTTTGGGCGAGCACACACCAGAGAACACTCACCTCTAAAGTGCTGTTGGCCAAAGGCTACATTGGAATGGGCAGGGTTGAATACCAAACTATAAGGCCCTACCTCACATTGGACCCCAGTGTCTTAGCAGGGTGAGCAACCCCGGAACCCCTTCCCTGACGTCTACCTGTGTTGTCAATTATTACTAATGTCTCATTTGAGATAGGAGGCGTGCGCCTTTGGGAATATGGACAGGATCTCTTCTAACTGTAACAGAACAGATGCCCTGCCTGTGAATTTGACCTTTTACTCTGCAGATATCCTATCTGTTAACTTGGACTTGATAGCACAGATATCCTGCTTGTGACTTAGTCTTTGTGGAGCAGATGTCCAGCAACCTGGGCTTACTGAGCAATTGTCCCACATGTTAATTGGGCCTTTACAGGCCAGATATCCTACCTGTGAATTGGTCCTCACCGTGCAAATATTGTGCTTATAATTTGGCCTTGGTGTAAAAGATATCTGGTCTATTAGCTTGGGCTTCACAAAACAGGTATAGCAGATATCCTGCCTCTTGCTTCTAACATGATGTTCACAAAACAGATATTATTTTTGTAACTTGGACTTCTTGGTAGAGATATTCTACTTGTAACCTGACCTTCACAGAATATATATAGCAGATATCTGACCTTCTCACTTGGCCTTTACTGTGTGGGTATTCTGCTGGTAATATTGCCTTCAGAAAGATATTCTGCTTGTAAGTTGGCCTTCATGGGAGGTATATCCTTCCTCTAACTTGGCCCTCACAAAACAGATATCCTATCTGTAACTTGGCCCTTACAACGCAGTTATTCTGTTTGTAATTTGGCCTTCATGATAGATATCCATCCTGTTATCTTGACCTTCACATAACAGATATCCTGCTTGTAACTCGGCCTCTCTGGTGGAGATATCCTGCTTGTAACCTGACCTTCATAGAACAGATATAGCAGATATCTGCCTGTTGGTCTATATGGTGTGGATATTCTGCTTGTAAGATGGCATTCACAAAGTAGATATTCTGCTTGTAACTTGGCCTTCACAGGACAGATGTCTTGCCTCTGACTTGGCCTTCACAGAGCCAACATCCTTGTTGTTATCTTGGCTTTCATTGTGTGGATATTCTGCCTGTAACTTGACTTCCACAGTGCCAGGTCTCATGTCTGTGTTTTCTGGATTATGACAGGAACAGGGTGGCCTAGTCCTCCCAGTTCCCAAACTCATCATTTCAGAATCTACTTCATTTGAATGGGGGCTAAGAGCCCACAGAATGCAAATGACTGAAACTGAACTAAAAAGAGACTGAAAAGCATTCCCTGCTGCTTATTTTGCTCCAGCCTTCCGTGGTCTAGCAATAATAGACAGCGCCTGTTTTTGCACATGAAGTTGCAGTGCCCCACTTCCTGTCACATGTCTGCTGTGGCTGCATTGCATTAAGCCTGTAGCTGTGCTGTTATTTTAATAAACCTTTAAATCAAGTCTACACATGTCTGAGCTATCTTTTATTTCTCACTAATTTCCTGACCTCTCTCTCTCTCTCTCTTTCTTTCTCTCCCTGTCTTCCCCACACACTCTTTCTCTCATTCACACTCATATGGATAAGAACCTCTCAGTCTTTCTGAATAATAACACACACTGAAAAGTTAATTCAGGGCAGTAAACAGATTTGCCAGTGTCTCAAGTGTTTATCTACCAAACTGTTATAGTCTGCTTCCACCCACCCCTGTCGTTATTCAGCTTTTAGCCTCAGGTCCTCATATGACTTGTTTGAAATGGTTGTGAAATACAATAGGAACACAGAGAGACAAGGTTCAATCTGGAGACTCCCAAACATTCTGCTCCTCCCTTGTCCTGTGAGCTTTCATTATTCCTAACACTCATTTAGGAGCCTTTGAGGACAGGAGACCTGGATCACCACACACCCATGTGGGAGGAGTCTGGAGTATGCTCTCAGACTGTTCCAGAGGGTTCCAGAACTGAGGCATTCATCGTTCTGGAGTGCTGCTCAGAATTCTAATGACTCTGCAACCCTCCGCCATGGCAACCAGCTCCACTGCTTTGGTCCAAGGCAGCATGCTGTTTGGGGAGGACGAATTAAAAAGAAAGAGAGAGGCTTTATTTGGGCCCCTCTTTCATGGCGAAAGAGAGAGAGGGTAACAGGGAGATAGAGGCTGGGACAGAACTGCTATTTATAAAGAGGGGCCTTCACAGCAGCTGTTGTGTCCAGTTGGAGAAAGAGAGAGAGAGAGAGAGAGAGAGAGAGAGAGGGGGGGAACAGCAACCAACACTGCCTCTCATTTCAGGTGTTTTTCATGGTTTTTGAACAAGAGAAAGTTACACAGGGCTCGATGTCTGCTGCTAGCATGATTGGCAGTAACTTTGTTTTATTGTGTGTTTTGAGTTTCTGGTCGCGGTGTGACGGGCTCACATGCAGCTGAGTCTAGCCTCATCCTTCACAGAGCGTGGGTGTCTGAGGGGCTCACAGGGGAGCAGTTCCGTGTTTGTGCTGCAGGGACTGGGGGGGCCCTCCTCCATCTCTGCTCCCCCTGGGACCACCAGTCTCTCCTGGATCTATTGCTCTACCATCATGTTGGTTATCCTGTTTTCAACTGCGCCAGTGGAGTATAGGTTCATGTTTGCAGTTTTTTCCTACTTTTACCGGGATTGTTGGATTCATTTCCAGGCTGCATTCTGCATTCACATGATGGCACCGTTTTGGAGTAGCATTTTGATACCGAAATTCCTCTCCCTGACTTTATCTGCCTCTCATTCTTGTCCATCGTCACAAGCCATTGTTTAAATGAGTGGTTTTGATGCACAGTGCCCCCTGGCCATTGGAGGTTTACTACAAACTTACATGGATACCAGACAACGTGACTTTCCAGCACTGAGGATTTCTGGGGCTTTGGAGTTTATTTACAGCAGGAGAGCATACCACCACAAACCCCAAAACAGAAGAGAAAGTGGACCAGATACCTTTGTTTTGTGCTACAGAGACAAAGTAACTTCTCAAACTCCTTGAATCTTTTCAGTCACCAACTCCAGAAGGAATCTTCTTCATGCATGAAGACTGACCTGAGGAATGCTGTGCTACCTGCATGAGTCACTGCAGTAAGCAGGTACAGAAAGTGACCACATATGATATCCACAGTGATCTAATGACAGCATTCATAGGAGAGGTACATCTGGATTTAAGGCTTTCCAGGTCATGGCCCATATTGACAGAAGTACAAATGAGCTTCAGAAATGTGTTTCTAGCATATCTCAAATGGATATCTGCAGTGTTTTTCCCAGACTCCATGTATTAGTGAAGTCTGTTTGTAACTGATGGGGAACATCATCAGTTGCTGCTGTTTGTGGCAGAAAGTTCCGGATGGTGAATGCAGCGAGCGGGACCCTCTGTTGGGCAGTCATGCTGCTGCTGAAGGGGGTGCCCCCTCCTCTGGGAATGCCATTGCAGACCTGGTGAAGAGCCCTGTTCTGCACCATGTCCTCGCCCCATACCCGGATATTGTACCCAATCAGAGTATCACCAGTGAACCGCCACACTCTGGGTCACTAGGAGTCCATAGGGGATCCCCTGGAGGGGGACACAATGCACCCCACTGGACGTCCCTGGAAGAGGGGCACGGGGGGTGTTCAGGAGAAATTTTAGGAGTACCCCACAGCAGGTCAACAGGAGAGGGCTACAGTGTGCCAAACTGGGGGTTCCCTGTACCCTACAAGGAGTGCCCAGGGGAGGGAAACAGTGAACCCCAGAGGACAGCACTAGAAGAGGGGCACAAGGGGCTTTCAGAAGACAATTTAGATGTTCCCCTAAAGAGCTCACTGGAAGAGGGATACAGGGTATCCAACTGGGGGTTACCAGAAGAGGGCTACAGGAGGTCACCAGGACAGAATAATAGGGGGTACCAGAGGGGGTCCCCATCTGAGCAAGAAGAGGCAGATCTACAAGAGTGTTTGTCTCCTGCACAGTCAGGCTCTTTCACAGAGCATGGAGACTCTGCAGAGAGTGCACCCCTACTCCTACCCCCCTGTCTTCCTCCTGCCCCACCAGGTGGGGCTGTGCAGGGTTATGAGGTGGGGTGGGGCCACCCTCCCTGGGAGAAGCCACCTGCTGGAGCTGTCATTTTAACAGACACCCCTTTTCCTGCCACAAAGCCTCCACCCCTCGCATCACAACCACTTCCTGCATCTCCAGGTCAATGGGGTGTAGACAGCAGGGCCCCGCCCACAGACTCTGAAGTGCCAGGGGGTCACCAGCCATGCCCCGTGGGGCTGGAGACAGGGCATCTGAATCTGTGTCTAACAGACAGGTTGCCCTTGGAAACCTCGCCACTTGCAGGTGGGTGGAGATTGCAGGCCAGTGACAATGACAATGTGTATACCACATTTTGATTGAACACTCAAACTCTGATTGGTTAAATATGTGTTGATTATTGTTTCAACAAATTGCACAGAGAACCACAGTAATGCACAGCTACAAAGTATTCTTTACAATGTGACATATCCTCTCTCAGGGTTTACTTTGTCTTTTAATGACATAATGTTTTTAGCTTAAAGTTAATCATTTCACACAAATGTTGTAACTCTGCTGCACATTTATGGACTTTCAGATTTTATTATAAGTGTAAGAATAATGTCAGAACTGTGATTTATATTGCCTCATCATAAAATAATGAGATGGCTGGCACCCACGGTTCTCTATCTCTGAGATTCAGACACAGATATGTTTTTGTGGAATGACAGAGCATTGCATCATCTTGCTGAAGCAAATGAAAGTGTGTTAAAATAAAAGATCAAGGAACTGAATCAATTATGAATGAAGAATCATTGTTCACAGATGGAGGTGAGGAGGATAGCAGTGAGCAAGAAGTGATCAGCTTTCAGGCCCCAGGTTTCACTGTCTGGATCCAGGTGCCCAAGATGGAATCTTTCCCTCTGCAGGTAAACCTGCCTCAATGCTCCATAGCCCCTCCCCCTGCAGGTACACCCTGGTGTCCATGTATTCCTATTTCATCAGATCAAGATTGAATATTTCAAGATTTTTTTTATTCTTTCACTCTTGATCAAGATTGTTTTTTCCTATAAGGAAAGATAATTCTCCCCACATTGCATTTTAATCAATGAGCAGACATGTATGAGAAGTATTAGTACATCAGAATATAAATTTAGGAGTGCATTTGTGCTGTGGTGAAAAAATAGCCAGGGTTCCTCTGAGTACTGCTGCATCAGGCTCACTCATTAGGCTCATCATTATGACATCATTACTATGAGCCCTGACTAAATTTCCACCATAGTACGCTCACACTTATTCGGTTGGGTGTGTGAAATGATAAGTTGCCCCAGCCAACCAAATCAACCCTCATAAGTCAGAAGGCACCGATAAGACTGCTGGAATCCTTGGCCAGAAAATGCAACAAAGATAAACACTGTCTCTGCTCTAGCGGAGAAATTGCATGTCAAAGCTCCTAGTTCTGTAACCCCCTTCCCTTTGCCCTCCATCCAGGTGTGGCCCGAGCAGAGGGTGCGGGACGTGCGGAAGGCTCTGATGGACAGAGAAGACACCTGCCAGCGCACCTGTTTCTCCCTGCGGCTGGACGGGAAGATGCTGGGGGAGCTGACTGAGCTGGGGTTCGTCGAGGGCCTGGGGGAGGGGTCCCTGCTCCATGTGGTGGACGGTAGGGGAACAGTCCAAAGGGGAAGAGATACAGCCAGCCTTTTAATTCAAGCATTACAGGTTCAATTTCCCATGTATTGACTGGTAGTGTGCTTACTGGGTGTGTGTTGATTGGGTGTGTGCTAATTGGTCATGTGCTGATTGGTTGCATTTTCAGTGGGTGTATGTTGATTAGCTATTTATTGATTGGTTGAAGTCCTGATTGGATGTTGAATATGTTGAATGGCTGATTGGTAACATGTTGATTGGATGCGCGTTGATTGATCCTGTCTTTCTCCAGAGCCTTACACTGCCCATGAGGCTCGGATCCATGTGCGACACGTCAGAGACCTGCTCAGGAGCCAGGAATCCTGCGATACCTATGGAGGGGCAAAGTGCAGTTCGATGTCCTTCCTAAGATTCTGTACCCACAATCCCCTGGAAGGTGAGGAGGAGGGGCCAAGGCAGACAAGTGGGCGGGAAACAAGATAGGGTCGTGCACAGGGGGTAGTTATCTTCATTTACATTTAGGCAACTGGACTGTTATCTAGTTTATGTTTTTAAAGTGGTCATTTCCATGTGCATGGTGTTACTGTCTGAAGGTCTGCTCTCCATTGTTCAGCAGGGGTTACATTTCTGCCTATTTACTGCCATTTTCTCGCTTTGACTTCTAAGGCATGTGTACTGGAGCAGGGATTTTGAATGAGTTAGCAAACTGTGCAAAATATTTTTGAATTGGATTCATTCAACTGGAAGGAATCCTGAGGGTTTCAAAAAGTATTTCCAAAAGCTAGCCAGTTAATTATTTCATTATAATTTGCAATTTGCATTCTAACAGATCCTTATGAACTGAAGTGATTTACAGGAAGTTCATTCAACATGTATAAGAAAACAACAGCATAGCAAGAACCCATTGTAGTGCAAATCTCTGTCATCTTTTGGTCCAGCTTGGTGAAAAATAACCATTTTCCTGTCACATTGGCATCTTTCTTAACACACTAAAAAAAATCTAAATTTGACATTTATTCTTGCTAACATTCTGGCTAAAAACCTTTCCGCTCATATGAGACATTGAGCTATATGTGTGGCAGGCACATTTGGCAGTTCTATTTTTCTGTGAACCTGTGAAGTTTTTTTACATAAAGGTTCAGTGAGATTGTGAGAGTGGATTGGACACAGACCAGCAGACAAATCAATCCAAGAGAATACCACAGAGAGTCCAACATATTTATCACAAACTATTGTTTCTTTGTGATAGGGATCTGGAATGAAAAATGTGTGTTTTGCTCGGTTCAGACTGGCCTCTGCTCTCTTTTGCATACCTCAGTCCACTGAAGTCCTTGTGTCTGTGCTGGAGTTGTCTTATCAGCCATTGTTGTGTGCAGAGAGGAGGGAGGACTCCCTAGGGAGGAACCGGGTGCAATACACGCCTCCTCAGCACATCCTGCCTGGCAGCAGAGAGCGCCCCCTAGGGCCCATGCATCCTCACAGCCAAGACGTGATGGTACGAGAGGCCAGTGTGGACAGGACATGTTATGTATGTGTGGGGCATGTCTGTAGTAGGTTCTAGAATGGCAGTAGTGGAAGATGTAGTTCCAGTGTGTAGCTACTGTGTAGCCTAGTTACACCTTAAAATCATGCTTGAAGTGGAAGAATGTGGGATTAAAGTAGGCACAAGGTGAATTATAGGTAATACTTATCTGTGCTCTGGATGCCCAAGAAGATTATGGGTAATGCCTGTATCTGGTCTAGGTGCCCTAGAGAATTATGGGCAATGCCTATCTGTGTTCTCAGTGCCCTAGAGGATTATGGGTAATGTCTCACTGAGTGGTGCCTCACCCTAGGACAAGGGTTACCAACTCCAGCCCACAGGATTTTTTGTGATTTACTTTCAATCAGCCTTTATCCTAGTGCTTAGATACTAGACAACTGAACGTCTGAGCAATTCTGTCTTAATTTCAGCACTTGTGTACTGAAACATACTGAAAGTCTACAGACTCCCCTGAACCAGAAAATTAGAACGTGAGTTTCCTGTGGCTTTGAACAGAAAAGTAAGAGCTCTGTTCTGTGTCTTCCCCCCTGTCGGTTTGGGGTAGCCCCCACGGTGCCTGAAGGTCCTCGCACTGAGCGGGTGGAGCCCACCACCGGGAAACAGGAAGCTGCACGGGGACTTGCTGTACCTGGACGTGGTGACAGAGGAGGACCGCCACGTCTGCATCACCGCACACACCCGCGGATTCTACCTCAACCAGTGAGTGGCGTGTTGTCAGGTCATGGTGTAAACAAATTGGAGCTCCCTGTCGGAATGTTACTGTGACACAGGATCTCAACATTTTCCAATGAAATTTCAGACTGACATGTAGAACCATGTGTGTTATAGCCACCCATTGTTGCCTGTGTTTTTGTTTCTAATTCAGAGTGGTAACTTGGTTTAACATTTTAATGTTTATAATTTTATTATAATTAAATGAAAAATTAAACATGTAGTTTCCATTTTCCCAGGCTTAATGTGATTCCCAAACTAAATCACAGAATCACATTATGGTTAATGATTATAAATATGGCAATGAAATTGTACTTTTTTAAGCCTTATTGTGGCTTCATAATTTCTGCTAAAGGGGTGCATGTAGCTCCTTATGAAAGCTATGTAACCAATTTTGTATAGTATCAAAATAAACAAAGATTTAATTAATTAAACTGGACACTGCAATTTATTGTAAATACCTTTTTATTGGAATGAAGCTAAATACAGAGATACATAGTTGTGAAAGAATGATGTTTCATGAACTAACTATTGTATTTTTTGTGGTATAAGAATAAAACCTTTTTGTGAAGTAAGTCATTGGTTGACAGCTAATTGTAGCTCCACCCATTTTTCACAGCATGATGTCTTATTCACCAATCACTTGTGACATATTCAGTGACACCCTGCCCTGTGCCTTTACCCCGCCCTCTCAGGTCTAGCCCCTATGCTTTTAGGCCTCAAGCAGCCAATCCCTGCTTGCCACATCACTCCCTGGTGGAGCTGCTTGGTCACCTCAGCCCCTCATTCAAGAGGAACTTCAGCTCCCTCCAGAGGAGAAGGTAAGTATTGCATTCCCCATGGTGGTGACTGTCACGCGAGCCTCTCTCGGCAATGATGGTTGGAGCTACCAGATTGAATGTACCTGAATGAGTTGACACAGTTGTGTTTTACTGTGGAGAAACAAACTTTTTGATTTAAAACAAAAAAAATTATTGACAAACAGCTCCTTGTAGCTCCACCCAAAGTGTAGTTCAAGACATTTTCAATTTTAAAAACAGGTAAATGAGAATGAACAGATTGGTAGAATATTTAATAGGTGTCAAGGATAAATTCACGCAGCTGTTTTCAATTGCAAAATTCACATTTACCCTTGCTAACATTTGGGTCAAAATCCTTTCAGCACGTATTGAGCATTGAGATATATGTATGTCACGTACATTTGGAAATTTTCATATTAACCTGTGTATAAAAATAAGTAAGATCTGACAAAGTTGTTTTCCCTGAAGGTGCAAAGCGGAATGAATGCAGACCAGCAGACATATCCAACCAAGATAAAACCCACAGACAGTCCCCTATATTTATCACAAGCAATTGTTTCTGTGTGATAATGATCTGTAAAGAAAGGGTTTGTTTTGTTCAGTCAGTTCATGGCCTCTCTTCTGTTCTCTTCGGTGAATTCCTCTCTGCATGCGTGTGTTGGGACTGACTCATCAGCCAACATCCTTCATAGTGAAAGAGAAGAGAGGGAGGAGACCAGGAGGGTGGACCAGACAGGCCTCAGTCGCCATTTTTTAATAGACACAAACATTTAGGGTTCAGAGGTTAACCAGGTCAGCAGTGTGACTCCATGCAGCTATGTATTTGCTGATAACCCCTCTTCCCCTGTCAGGGCTCAGAGAGACCCCTTGGAGAAAGTGGCCATGCCTTTCCAGTCACACACCTGGGTGGCCCCACAGGTGGAGCACACTTTGGACTGTGTGAGGGCAGAAGATGCCTACATCTGTCACCTGGGCAACAGTGAGCGTGCACCTGGACAGGTAATGCCACTGACTGCCACTACCTGAACACAGACAGAACTATTTCTGGCAGCAGTTTTCCCCCCTTCACTCACTCCAGAGTGGACTGTAAGCTCAAGCCATTGTGAAGTTCTACAGGGCATTACACCACTCAAACCCAGTGGGTGGTGTGTGCCCCCCTCTGTCCTTCTGTGATGTCATAATGGGGTTACATCACACCAGTGGGTGAAATCTCCAGCCATTGTGATGTGATAAACAGGTGATGGCACACTCTTCCAGGGACAGGTATGAGCTATGTCTTTCAAGAAGGGGATCATTAAGTCCACAATCATGAAAAATGTCTACTCAACTACAATGGGTGGCATCTACAGTGAACCTCAAGCTCAGTTCTCACATTACACCCCCTGAACACTCCTGGGGTTATGAAACTTGAGTGCAGACAGGTTGTAAATAATAACAAATAATAATAACTCACTGTATTTATAGGCACCTTTCAAATATCTCCAGGACGAAATACAAAAAAATGTATAACACAATCAAATCAAGCAATCAAAGTCAAAATACAGACACTGATACTCGCAATAAAATGCAAGGGAGACAAATTGTGAACTGAAACTGGAGGGAGGCTGACACTACAAAGAGCTACACCAACACACAAACCATTACAGTAATAACATGAAACATAAGTCAGTGCAGTAGACCCTGTCAGAGCTGGAGGACCCAGGGAAGGCTGCCCAGTTTTGAAGTGGAGAGTGCTGACAGCAGTAAGAATGGTTTTGCTTTGTCTGGCGTTTAGGTCTCCATCCAAGTTTAGAGCTTTGCACATTGTCCTTGGCCAAGCTCCTGACTCTCAGAAGTGTTGGGGGAAAATCGTGTGATTTGCTTTCATTTGTGATTCAGTGTTTAGTTTAAGATGAGCTGTTGTTGGATTGAGCAGAGTCCAGCTGGAGATGGACACAGAGAGGCAGTTATATGAATAAGTTGAAATGTTTTTGCCCAGTAAGCCTTAAGTATGCAATAAATTCAGTGTTGTAAAAATGCAAAAATTACAACACAAACTGCCAAAAAGCATCAATGAGGAGTAGCAGTTTGTCCAATTTCATCTGCATTTTGATGCTCTTTCTGCTTTGTGCCTGACTGTGTGTGTGTGTGTGTGTGTGTGTGTGTGTGTGTGTGTGTGTGTGTGTGTGTGTGTGTGTGTGTGTGTGTGTGTGTGTGTGTGTGTGTGTGTGTACAGACACGAGACTGGAACGAGGACCTCCAGAGATCCAGAGAACTTCCCAGCAATACACTGCAGGAACGTCTAAGGAGGGAGAAGGCAGTATTCAAGGTGAATACCCTGCCCCTCCATAGTTTGCCATACCCACTACTGACCCTGCCTCACCACATGTAGCCACACCCTAATGACTCCTCCACAGTTGGCCATGATCTCTGATGGCCTGGCCTGCACAGATATCCTAAATTTCATTCCTTCTATCTTTGTTTATTATGTTTCAAATTAAATGGAGGCCACTGCAGGCAGTGATAAGTATTCAATATGTTATTAATGGTCAAGTAGCTTATATGTTATTTATAAAATATAACTCAGAATCAATTGGTTCCGGTCTATGGTTTAAGCCGGAGACATCTCTACTACACTGGGAGTGCTTTGCAACTGAATGTTTAACTCATTCAGAGCAACCATTTGAATTGCATTTAATACACATGTGTGCCTTTTAGTTACTGCAAAGTTAGCCCCACCCCTTTTATTTAGCCCCACCCCTTCATTTCCTTGCCTCCTCCACACACCCCATTTTATCCTCCCCTAACAGTTAACCCCACCCCCTTATTGCGCTTCCCCTCTCTGCTAAATTGCCCTACCAATTCCACCTTATCCCAACCTTTGGTTGCTCCCCGCCCTCCACAGTCAGCCACACCCACTAATGGCCCCTTTGCTGCAGTAACTGCACCTTACATTCCTTTCTTGTAGACCTTGTTGTATCACTTTTTGTTGTATTACTCCTTTTTTTACGGTCCTACTTCCCCTCTCCCCAGGTTCACAATGACTTGGTGGCGGCAGCCGTCCATGGGGCAATGGCAGTCATTGACGGGAATGTTGCAGCCATCAACCCGAGTGAAGACCCGCGGATGCACATGTTCATGTGGAACAGCCTGTTCTTCAGCTTGGGCTTTGACATACATGGGCACTACCACCATCTGGGCGGAGACCCTGCTGCCCATGCCGCTGCTGCCCTTGACCTGAGTGGCGTGCGGGCATACGAGGCCGCCAACGTGCCAGGACTGCATACGCTTGGCACCACCTTGGTGGGTTACCGTGGTTACCGCCTGACAGCACAGACCATTGTACCAGGGATCCTGGAGTGCGAGCAGGAGAGGAGCGTGGTCTATGGCTCCATCGATTTCGGCAGGACGGTGCGTAGCGCATCACTTTGGGCTAGATTCAAACAGACTTAGTCTCTTTTACGTCATTCTATCTGAGAATGAAAAGAGTCCCACTCCGCAGGATGTTTTTGCACGTCTCCAGGTGCTGTCGGACGCAGGGTTCCTGTCTCTGCTGGAGAGGGCCGGAGACTCTCTGCGGGTGGAACGTCACGCCGTGCTGGACCACAACGACCGGCCTGTGGAGCTCTGCTCTGCCGTCGAGTGCAAGGGCATCGTGGGTAACGACAGCCGCCACTACATTATGGACCTGCTGCGCACCTTCCCCCCCGACCTCAACTTCCTGTCCCCCATGGAGGAGGGGGCAGAGCTTCCCCCTGAGAGCCAGAGACTGGGGTTCCCCCGCCCCCACCCCCACCGTCTGGCCTCCTTGCGCCCTGAACTCCTCCAGGCCTTCATCACACACAGGTGAGGAAGAGGAGAGTGATGTCATATCACATGGGGTATAAATGGTCATTGTCCAAGAGTATCTTGGCATGATGTTGTTTATGCATTAAGTAAATATAAAGCATGTTTGTATGTCTGTCCCCTAATCACTTTATATTGGAGGTCTCTGCCCCGTTATTCGATACCATGGAGAACATTTCTGATTTGGACCACTTACAGATGCATATTTGATTTTTAAAGTGAGAACCAGAGAAAAAAAGAATTGTGAAGAAATCCTAATGCTCATTGCTACCACCTTGTGGTGAGTGGTGGTACAGCACCATGTGCTGCTATGTAATGCAATCAGTTTCTCTTCACTATATCTGAATAAGATACTGTATGTAGATGCTGGTAAAGACTAATCCTGCACTTGCTCGTACCAGGCAGCTTTTCTGCAAAGATGCAACTGTGGGCTCTGAGATCCGCTTCAACCCCAATGTCTTCTCCCAAGGTATTGACCAGAGAAGTGTTTGTGTTTATGTGTAAATGTTTGAGTGTGTGTGTGAGTGTGTGTGTGTGTGTGTGTGTGTGTTTGCATGTTCCGTTAAGTTAAAATGAAAACTGTGAGAGCATCCAAGATGTGATTTCTGAACACCGAACAGACTACACAGTTCCCCATAAAACATCAAATTAAATAACGGTTTCCATAACAACGAGCTGGCTGAGTGAGTCTGTCTTGCTGTCTAAGTCCGGCTCCAGATCTGGCAGATTGGGTCTGGGTGGCACCAGCAGCCCCAGACAGGTGCTGTGAGGCCCTGGGGTCTGCAGAGGGTAACGGTGAGGGCGAGGTGAGGCAGAGTGCTGCTGATGGATGTTTTATCTGCCCCGCTCTCAGGGCTGCGCTTTCCTCAGGACACATGCAAGCAGAAACAGCTCATCTGTGATGCTGCGTCTTTCCTGCTGTCCCATCAGATACCTGGCCTGGTGAGTCTCCACACACACACACACACACACTCATCTCCATAACTTCACCTGTACACCCTCACACACACATACTCACACCTGCCTAACCTCACTCACACATAAATATACACACTGCCACACTCCTCTTTCACACCCACCTGCACCTGCTTTGAACTGTCATATGTATTATCCATGTTTGAAATGTGTGTGTGTATGTATGTGTATGTGTTTGTGTGTGTGTGTGTGTGTGTGTGTATGCCTGTATATGGCGTGTGTGTATAACAGGTGAGGGCCTGTGTGGAGCAGACTGTGCTGGTGGCAGACGGGGCCACACTGACAGATGCCCTGCACCAGCATGGCATTAACATCCGTTACCTTGGCGACATGCTGCAGTTCATCAACACCTCTGCTGCCAGGGACCGCCTCCACCATCTCTATGTGGGTGTGGCCTGACCCCAAGCCCGCCTTCTTCTGATGAAATCCCTTCACACATAATGCACTCCACTATGAGCCAGCAATGACAATCAGCCACCACTGAATTTAGAACTGTTTAATACTCAGAAAACATTTACCGAATGAATTACGACAATTAGCAGACAACAATCCACACCAGCATACAGAAATGCATAAAAGACATTTAACAGGAAAGCAGAATCGATACTAAGTTTAACAGTGTTACAAAATGATAGTGAAAGCATTGTGTGAACTCATAACATAATAATGACACCACAGTAGATACAAGAAGGAGTTCAGCTAGGGAGTTTTAGCTTGCCACTGTCACCCAAGGCTTGTCTTAGGCTTGGGATCAATATAAATCTGCTTTGTGATGATTAGTGTGCTAATAAAAGTGCTGTACAAATAAAAATGAATTCAAATTGCAGATGGAATTGGTGTAAAATCTTAGCAGAGGTGATGGGTATTCAGCCCAGAATAAAAGTTTAAAGGCAGTTGAACAGGGGAGTTTTACTCTGTTCAAGAGACTTACAGAGCGTGTAATTTAAGTTCACATCTGTATTTACCTCACAGAGAATCACAGTCATTGAGCTGATTATCAGGTGTGTGAAACACATCTTCAGGACCTTTCTCCAGGTGAGCTTCTTTGACCTGCCCTACCTGTGTGACTGTTGAGCAAGATTAGCAGGTTCAAACAGCAGGTGTGCAGAAGTTATGAACCTGGCCTTTACCACAGTGTATCTGTAACCATGACAAAGTCAGGCTTTGTGTTGATACATCTGTAACCATGTTAATATTGGACTTCTTGTTGGCATAACTGTAATCGTGTCAACGTTCCTCTTTATGGTGGTGCGTCTGTAACTTAATTTTCTGAATACCTGAAGACTGCAGTAGTTTGTGTATTTGCACATGTATTGTCACATGTTTAGCTTTTGTAAGGGTGTAACTGTGGTGACATTTGCCTCTGTGTTGACATTTCTGCAAGCATGGAGGCATTAGGCTCCTTGTTGGTGTGTTTGATGTATATATCAGTGCGTGTGTGTGAGAGACAGTGTGTATTTAATGGGTGGGTGCATGTATTTGTTTATAATGGGTGTGTGTGGTATCTCACAGGCCGTAGAACTTTCGGCTCTCTCCACCGCCATCAGTCACTTCCTGAACTGCTTCCTGAGCTCCGCCCTTCCCACCACGCCCCGCCCACCACCCGCCCTCCCACCGTCTCACAGGAAAAGCCGGCGCAGACGAGCCCGTGGGCCGGGTGGGGCGGGGGAGGGGCCTGCCTGGGCCAGCCTGACCCCCAGGGGGCTGTGGAGGGCCATCATCTCTGAGGCACAGAGCTACTTCCACTACAGCCTGCTGGGGTACGAACTGCTCCCTCAGTCGCAGAATAACTAGTGCTTTACTCTGTGAGAGGCACTCTCATTACTCTCTCTGTGCACTGTGAGTCACTGACGCTCTGCTCTCTGCGCAGTGAGAATGCAGACAGCACAGTGGAGCTGTATCAGCTGCAGAAGGTCACACTGCTGAGGGAAATCTGCATCAAAACAGGCGTCCAGGTGACCCCGTCTGCATCTGCAGTCCGCTGCACCTCCCATCATCTGTCTTTAAACAGGCCTTACTGGGATCTGGGATTGTTTGAAAGGTCTGATCACTGTAAACAGGCCTCCAACACCCAGCGGTGTAATCCTCTCTGTAATCGTGAGAGAGGTCTGGTTGCTAAGAACAAGGGGCTCTCAGCTGTCATGGCCTAGTTGTAGACCTGGTCCTTTCAACCTGCTACCTATTCATGTCCCACCAGTGAACCCAGTTCCTTCCCTCATCACTTATTCTTATGTCTGATGAGCTTTTTGGAGGAAAATGGCTGCCGTGCATCAACCCATTTTGGTGTTGCACCTTGGTGGTGGTTGAGATGCGTTTTGCTCCTTTACTTTAAAATTCTTTGAGACCATGAGATATTTAAGATTATAAGGATGGTGCTATGAAGATGTGTTCTGTTGTCATTTCACATTTTAATGAATTTATTCATTTTCAAATGCTCAAAAAATCAAATCCAAAGTAAACATAGCAGTCAACATAAGAGGGAAATAGAGAAATATAAAACTATTAGTGCACAGTGACTCTGCATGTAATAGCAAAGTCTTTCTATTCTGGCATGGAAGGCTGGGTCAAAATAAAGGGCCTCATTAAGGTAATGGCCAATACCCGGTCTGATTATTTACCCGCCCTTGCTGAGCATACCTGTGTGTGGGTTTGCTGCTGTCCATGGTCCTGTAGGCTCCCCGGGCTGTTGGAGGGAACAGGAAAAGGCAGATGGAAAATCCTGGGAAATCCTGGCTTCAGAAAGTACAAGTTCTACCCTTTATTTTTCCACCCATGTACTAAACCAGCTGAATGTAATTATCATAACTCTTAAGCCAGGTGGGGTAGCTGGAGAAATCAGCTGGTTTAGTCCATTGGTGGGACAGACAGATGGAAGTAATTCTAGATTCTGAAGTACTGTTCTGTTTCTTTGTCTGTCAAAAATGAGAAGCACCCCACTGTGCTGGCTCCCAGCCTAACCCTCCAATGTGCGTCTGCCGCAGGTCCAGCTGAGGGAGTACAGCTTCGACAGCCGCCATAAACCCCTCTTCACTGAGGATGACATCCTGAGCATCTCCCCACTAGTCAAGCAGCTCCGCCCACAAGCGTCCGACGGGGTCCGCAACCTCCAGGCCGCCCAAACTCAGCTGCAGCAAGGTGAGTCCACCGTCACCATGGTGACAGTTCCCATTCTGACCTGGTGTGGCCCGGAATGGCAGTGTGTTGTAAAGGGCCAGGGTGGGGATGGTCATGACAGGAACAAAACTAATCCACCCAGAATTATATTGATCAGTCCAGACTGGATTTCTGTGCATACTCCCATTATTTTGCGAGATATTGTATACAATTGGCTTGTTTGTCCTTAAGCTTTAGCCACCATATCCAAAATGAATGAGAGTGGATAGGACACATTTGTAGAGTACTCTAAAAAGCATTAACATGCCATTAAAACTCCAGTATACATTGTATGCAAACATAGTTTTATGTATGTATATATAATTGTATATGATAGTTTTTGTATGGGAGGAGTAGGGCTATGAGACCTGGCACAATGTATTTGCCAATACTGAGCAATAAAATCAAGCATTGTGGATAAGACTCTTGTGTTTTTCATGCGCTCAAAACTTTCTAGACCATCATCAAATCATGAGAGAATTGAAAATCAAATCCCAGAAATCCCCTTTAAAGGACCCTGACCTGCACTTATGTACTGCTCTTTACCGATGGTTATATAATCTAAAGTTATGTAATGTTTCTGTGAGGCGCGCAGCCCTGAACAGAGTACACTTCTCCAAACGGCCAGCATTATGAATGAATAATGAGTAAGAACTCAAGCTATGTAAATCACTGTAGAGAATGTAATGTGCCAGGCCAGGTAAGCCAGGCCCTCTCCTGAACATCAAAATGTGTGCAGTGTACACTCTAGCCAACAAACAAATGTGTGTGTGTGTGTGTGTGTGTGTGTGTGTGTGAGAGAGAGAGAGAGAGAGAGAGAGAGAGAGAGAGAGAGAGAGAGAGAGAGAGGGGATTACTTTGTTACTTTGGCATCACTACTATGGTTGTCCTGCCAATAAAGCAAATTGAACTGAACAGAATTGAATTGAAACTGAGAGAGAACGAGAGAGAGAGAGAGAGTGACCAACTTACCCCCTGCCAGGACCTTGTAAGCTGTTTAATGTTTATTTATGTGAAGTCATTCATGTAAAATGTATTATTTTTATGAACAGTGAGCTGTGTGTTGCAGGGCTGCTGGTGGAGGGTAAGGCCAGGCTGAAGGAGGCTCTGGTCTTGTTTAACAGTGTGTACGGACCCATGCACACAGACACCTGTACCTGCCTGCATCTGCTGGCTCACGTGCACTACAGCAGCAGGGAGTTCCCACAGGTATGCCTGTGTAGGGGGGGAGGTGGGGGTTGCACTGCTCAACCTCATGTGCCAGGTTTACATCTGTCCAATGTAAGCCTGGAGAAAGCAGTGCAGTTCAGAGTGATAGTGCCAGGTTTATACCTCTCTACTATAAGCCTGGTGAAAGCAGTGCAGTTCAGAGTGATAGTGCCAGGTTTATACCTCTCTACTATAAGCCTGGTGAAAGCAGTGCAGTTCAGAGTGATAGTGCCAGGTTTATACCTCTCTACTATAAGACTGGTGAAAGAAGTGTACAGACACCATTTTGTTTCATTTCAGGCACTCAAATACCAGCAAAAGGCAGTTTTAATGAGTGAGAGACTGCAGGGAATCGATCACCCCAATACCATTCAGGAATATGTGAGTCTTTGCCCTTATATGCATATATATCCTGTTTATTTCCTCTTCTTATTGAGACTTCCTGTCTGACAGGAAGTGGTTCTTGAGCACAGATTCTATAGACCAAGCAAACTTAGTTGCCTAGCTGCCTTGCTCCCTCTTCTGTACTTCCTAACAGCAGGAGGTTTTTGTTTCATAACAAGAGTTTCCAGCACTAGCTTGTAGCGTAAGGATATGTGAGCTTCTACAGTTGCAATATTACCCCAGGATAATTCATTAAAATTCATTACATTTGGCTTCAATGTACTCAATTCTTTCAAGGCACTGTTCTATTCTGAGGATGTATCCTGCCAAAACGTATGTATTTCGATAAACGATCAAATAATGGAGGTAAAAAAAATATCAGAGTTGTAATTGTGAAAAAAGTAAAATTGCAGTTAAATGAATTTAAATATAAATTTCAGATGCAAGTAACTGAAATGCTACTCCTTCCTGTTCACAGGTGCTCCTGGCCTTGTGCTGTTTCGCTAGTGGCCAGCTGCGCACTGCCCTGCAGCTGCTATACCGTGCGCGTTACCTCTTGCTGATAGTGTGCGGGGAGGACCACCCACAGATGGCACTGTTAGATGTATGTGAGCGTCACTCCAGGAAACATTCAGCACAAACAAAATGGCAGCGTGAGGTTCCATTTAAGGCTGAAAATGTAGCAGATGCTAAAGTCCAGAGCGACGTGCACAGCATAAGTTATACACACTATCCATTTACACAGCTGGATATTGACTGAAGTACCTTGCTTGAGGGTGCAGAAGCATTGGACTTTGGTGGGAATTGAGTATGCTAAGGACTTTGAGTCACAAGCTCTGCTCCTTAGCTATTATATTGTGCTGCCATTGTACTTAAATAAGATGAAACAGGTACTATTTTGTGTGAAACTCGTGGAGCTCACATTTCCCCCATGGCTCCCTACGGTTCCCTAATGGTTTTCTTACAGTTTCTGTACGGTTCTCTGACAGTTCTCTCCCTGCTTCCTGTGCCTGGGCTCTGCAGGGCAGCATCGGCCTGGTCCTCCACGCAGCCCTGGAGCCTGAGCTGGCTCTGAAGTTCCTGAGCAGTGCCCTGTGTCTCACCTCCAGGCACCACGGCCTCCTCTCCCTCCGCACAGCACACAGGTGAGCACAGTCACTGTCTATTCAACTTCTAAACTTTACAACCTCTTTAAACAAGCAAGAGGAGGATGAGTTATCACGACACCAAAATGGGAGGAGCTCCCATATACCTCTCCCTCACTCTCTCTCTGTTGTCTCTTCTCTTGTAGTCATCAACTTTTGGCCAGGGTGTATGAGAGCAAAGGGGAGTTCCACTCTGCCCTGCAGCATGAGAAAGAGGCCTACACCATTTTCAGAAAGCAGGTGAGTCCCTGACCATACCCCTCCATTAGCCCCACCCCTATTTCACTCCCACCTGCCTAACCCCATCCTCTCTCACTCATACCCACTTCTCCTGCCTTTATGCCAGGGGTGGGAATTATCTTACCTAGAGGACCACTGGGTGGGTGTGTGTGAAGATCACATCCAACCCAGTTTTCAAAAATTTAGATCCAATAACATTTAATACTATCTGTCACTCGCTTGCATCGATCAGACAACAGTCAACTTTTCCATACAGGTTCACAGGAACAGACTTAACCTCTCATTAGGAGCTTATCAATACATTTAGCCAAAAAGTAAAATCATACAAAACAAATGTGTGTAATTTTATAACTAAGGTCAGAATTTGGCATGAAATCCAGAAACATATATAGCCCTCCTCCTTTGTCCCCCCTGCTTTAGGGATGTTTACCCTCTGAAGTATTTATTCACCTTATTAATCAATTTTCTTAGCTTGAAAAATATATATTTTGACCCAGCAGTGACATAAAATCACCCCACAGGCTGTATTTCCAGATCTGAGTCCTCTACTTCATTTATTTACTCAGCTTAATCCGTGTTTCCAAGTTTGTTGAAGAGGCATAAATCATTGAATACTTGATTTCTGCAGAATATGTTGAACAGTTTCAGTAATTTAATTTGTTGTGAATGTCAAATAGTTTTCAATGTTTACATTATTTTTGCATCTAAGGTTACAGTCTTCCGAAACATATTGAACGTTAATCACTCTCTTTCTCTCTCTCTCTCTTACTCTCTCTCACACACATACACACACACACACACAAACACACAAACACACACACACACACACACACACACACACACACACACACACACACACACACACACACACACACACACACACACACACACTCACACAGTTGCATGGTGAGGTTCAGGTAAAAGGAGCCCCTGAAAAGTTGAAAGAGAGCTCAGAGTACCTGAGTAATCTGACCCAGCTCACTGCCGAGACACACCCACCATCTCCCCAGGTCTGTGCCCCCACCTGTACCTGCTCTCACACCTGTTCCTGTACAAGCTCCCTCACCTGCTCCTTTACCTGCTCTCTCACCTGCACCTGTACCTTCTCCCTTACCTGCTGCTCTCTACCTTCTCCCTCACCTGCACCTGTACCTGCTCCTTCACATGCTGCTCTCTACCTACTCCCTCACCTGCTCTTGCACCTGTTCTCTTACCTGCTGCTCTCTACCTGCTCCCTCACCTGCACCTGTACCTGCTCCTTCACATGCTGCTCTCTACCTACTCCCTCACCTGCTCCTGCACCTGTTCTCTTACCTGCTGCTCTCTACCTGCTCCCTCACCTGCTCCTGCACCTGTTCCCTTACCTGCTGCTCTCTACCTACTCCCTCACCTGCTGCTGTACCTGCTCACTCATCTGTTGCTGTACCTGGCTCTGAATCTGATTATGAATACAATAGCTCAATGCTCCCAAACACTGATAAAAGAAAAATATGGGGAAAAAATGTGACAAAATTGTCATACCTATCTCCACATCCTGCTAGTTCTGTGATGCATTATACCGGTTACAGCTAATTTGCTAGAATTGTAATAATTTATCTTGCTCTGTGATGAAGTGTTATATATGTTTTGTTATTTTGTGGTTTATGATCATTGTCTCTGTGCAGCCTACAGCTCCCAGCATGCCTTGGATCCTGCAGCAGCTAAATGTCATTAATGACATCACCACTCTGCCCAGATAAGGGCACCCCCTGCAGTGTGAGTGGGTCTGTAAATTATAATTTAATGTAGGCAATACAATAATACTAGAATATAGTATTGAAATATTTAGAGGGGTTAATTTATTACTGTGCACTTTTACCAGTAGCTGTTTCCTAACTGAATGCTTGGCCATCCTATACTTGTCACTGGTCAGTTGATACATTGCCATTTGCAGGCCTTGTGTTCCCATTTGTGTCATTACCAGGGATCGAGTGTGCTTAACATTTCCCAGAACTGAAGGTTCTCTGTGTACTCTCTCTCTCTCTCTCTGCCTTTCTCTTTCTCAGATATTGTCCACATCATTGTCTAATTCTCTATCTCTTTCTCCCCACTGTGTTCCTCTCTTCCTCCCACGTTCTTTCTTTTTCAGTCACTCACTCTCTCCTTCTCTCTCCCTCTCTAGAATCTCTGTTTAAGCAGCTGATGGAACTTGAGCACAAACCGGCTCTGAATGGCTGACAGAGTGCCCCTTCTCCATTTGTATTGCCCTTAGAATGTACGTGACTTCATCTGAGATTTCATTTGTGAAATATTTTAATTATTAAAACCATTTTAAAATGATTTATTCAGTAACATTAAAATTGCTTGATGTAACTCACCTCTTTAAACTGGTGTAATAATTTCCAATAAATGCACAAAGTTACTCTAGTGGTTTAATAAAACAGAATAAATAAAGATAAGGAAATCAGCTGCAGGTGTGCAACACTTTCTTGGCAAACTTGTTAATCACAAAACAGAACCATTTCCCATTTTGGGGTATATTTACTTGTTTTTTAAAGGAATGTGCTGCCTCTAATGCTTGGATAAGTGACACACTGAACCCTGTTGAGAACATGATCAGGCTGAAGGATGGAGTGTAACCTGAACCATGTGACCTTGGCTCACACCAGTATATCTATAATTTATTCTGATGTCACTTTCGAGGCAGACCAAAAGTTTCAGAAACAGCAACAATAGTAAAGTGAAACTTCATAAATCCCAGAATAAGTTGGACTAGCAAATTTTACCAGTGGCAGACGAGAGTACACAAATTGTTCAAAGCCAGTACATGGGTGCTGCACACATTCTATTGAGCTACCAGACACACACGTCCTGTGTTCTCAGGGCTGAAAGTTTGGTCTCCCTACAGCTGATTGCAAAACATTCCAATTTGATGAATGAAAGATGGAAGACCCACAGTGGCTGAGTTTCTAATGAGTCTATGGAATCTGTGGTAGCCCCGCCCATTTGTCTGTTCATAAAAACACTCTCTCATTGCCACTGCTCTGTAATACAGCCTTAACGGTTTCAAAGTCTCTTCTTGCACTGACAGAAATAACCACTGGGTGACGCTTTTGAGTTCTCTGGCATAAATAATTTGCTCCAGATGTGAGGAGGATAAAGTGTGTTTACCTGAAGAAAGCAGATGTGTTCACACTGTTATGTTTTATTACTCATTCAGAATGACAATATAAGAATTCGGTCGAATTTATTTTAACCAAAATTATATTTTTTCCCATTCAGCCCATGAAGAAAACTCTGCTACAATTTTTTCTTGAGATGAGGGTGCTATAAAACATTTAGCATATTAAACATTTAAGACACATTCAGAATTTGGCCTACATTGGTTTGTCTATCTCTCAGCATGGACATATGTAAGGATGATGCTGTGCTCTGCTAACTTGTGACAATTGTGTCCTTTTATCATGGTATTCCATAAGCGTTGTTATACACATGTATGTAAAAGCAATCAGCAAAGATCACTTTAGCACCGCCTGTGTGTAATTCCGTCACAATTACATATTCAAAGTGTACAAATGACATTTCTGGATTACATTTTAGCCCCCAACCCACCCCAAACTACAATGCCCCTACCCCTGTAAAGAAATTTTAAATGAATCTGATAACATTACTTATTGTTTGTTCTAAATGCAAAAACTATTACAAGGATATAATTCTACCTAGAAGACAGAATGTTGAAATGCAGGTATTTACTTTAAGCATTTAAAAAATAAAAACTGAGCCACGATTTAGGTGACAAGTGGATTCTGGAATTCCTGTTCTGAGAGGTATCTGGGATCTGAAGAATGTGTTCTCTCATTCTTTTAGAGAAACTTACTCAATGTTTTAGGGCATGTCCAATTCACCATGATCTCTGGTGGCAGGATTGCTTTTTAAAATGAGCAGAGAAGGCTGATTTGATACTGACATAAATACAAACAAGCAAAACAGAAATTAATAAAAATCAATTTATTGTGATTGTGTACTTTCTAACCATGAATGTTCTGCATGAAACTGTTGAATTATATTCTTTTTTTGTATCTGCACTCTACAACTGTGCTGAATTTACAGATTATAACTCCCAATGATACCAATTTGAAGGGAAATATATATTGTTGCAAATCTATGAGGAAATAAAACGTGTCATCACATGATGTCACCTTCAAATTTCAGCACTTCTTTTGTATCAGTTTACATACCCTATTGCTTACAAACACTGCTCACTGACTGAGCGCTCTAGCCTATGACGAGCCTCATCCTTCCGTCCAAGAACTACGTGGAGAAGTCATTCGGGTGTGAACGAGAGGGTGTGCGTGTGCCCGTGAATTGCATGAACTATTTTTGAAGGAGAAAAAACGGGGCTGGTACTTTAGTAACTGAACAGAATAGGGCGTGCGCGCGCCCCTGCTTCAGCAAGCTCGCGCGCGTACCCGGCGTCAGAAGGCGAATGCGGTACTGAAAACAAGGATCGGAGGAGAAACAAGGAGGTAGACCCAGCTGCCAAGCCTACAAGTCCCCTACTTTCCAACGAAAAATACAAGTATTCTTGTTGTATATGAGTACCAGGTCCAGGAAAAGTGCAAGAGGAGACACAATAGGGTAAGTTTGGTTTTGTTCCACTTCCGGCGGAGGTTTTATATGCAAGAAAACGAGCTGGTAAAATTGACGATGTGGCTGCAATTTTGCGCCTCCTTTCTGTGTCTCAAAATGGCGGACAGGCCGTTGGAGCGGCATATAAGGTTGAAAAATAGAAAATAGTCAAGTTGTGATTTTTCTGGCTGCGCTGAAGCAGGTCATCGGTTTGCAATTACAGGGGATACAATTTTATCAGTTTTGCTCCAAGTGAGACAACTTTTCTTCAAAGTACTTGCTTGTTGAAGGTACCTTTTTACACTTTATTTTGCAGGTAATGTTGGCTAGCTAGCTAGCAATCAGCTATGCTTGAATAATGTTGCCCTCAATGTGAAAAGGTCGAAAGTTGAATTCTGTGTAAATATTTTTTTAGAAGTTACTGAGATTGGTTGTAAGTGATACGAATGTTGACCAGCTTTAGTGAGGTGCATTTTATGTTGAACAACGCCGGGAGTCAAACTTAGCTAGCTGGACGAGAAGGATGAGAAAGGGCGTGTTGATATCGGGTGGTTTTCTGCAACACTAACGTTCGCTGGCTAGCAAGTTAGCATCCAAACGTTAGCCATCCAGCTAACGTTACGTCGTTTGTGAATGGATAAATTGGCTAAGTGCTAACTCACCGACGGCTTAACGGTAGCAACTTGCTCAGCTAGGTAAACTTTATTATCCTTAGAGGAAATAAGAATATGTGTTGCCATTACATTTGAATACGTAATTCAATGCTACATTCTCTCGAAGACCTTCACACAACACTAGGTTTTCAATATGGCTGTAACAGCAGTATTACTGGCTAGCTAGTTGGTTAACTAGCTTTTTTTTTTAGTTCTTTAGCTAGTTGTGCACGGCCAGCTAACATCCCCAGAATTGTTCGCAAGCTAGCGGATGAGTATCTTGGTTGTTAACACTACCTTGCTGGATGGCTAAGTGGTGTGGTGGTGGCAGGTTAACAAGACAGCTAGCTAGCTGTGTCAAACTGGCCAAGATTGTCACCGCGACCCCGTCCTTTGACCACTCATAAATCAGTAGCTAGCTAGACACTACCATATGGTTGCTAAATATTTGCTCCATTTGTTCGTTTTAATGTTTGAGAAACCTGTTGGCTTGCATGCAAACGTTACTGTCTAGCTAGCCAGTCTGTTTAACCACTTTTGGAATTAACCACTTCAGAAACATAAGCTATGTTTTCAGTGGTGCTTAGCGGGTTTTGAAAATGTGGTTTACAGTGGTTATTCCGACCTTGAATAGTTTTCTTAAACCAGCGATATGCAGCGATTTAATATCTTGGATGATCTTGTTGGCACCGTATATTGTACGAAGTGGCATACGATGCGTATCTGCTTGTTGACGTTATCTAGCTAAATATTCGATGTTTTTTTTGTTCATAAATAAATTATGTTGGCAAGGGTGGACATTTCAGCTTTAGCATTCTCCGCTGCAATTTAAGATACTTGGTGACGAAATGTGGTTAGTTTACTACTGTTAGTACATATAACAATGTTTAGCTTTCCGAATATCCGAGAACAGTTTATTCCTATCATTATGAGGCAGTTAACGTTTATAAAACCTAGCTAACTCACTCGGCGCATTGAACTGGTTATTGGACATGTGTTGAACATCACAATGATTGGTGAAAATGTTGCTTGCTCGCTTTCACTTTTTTTCTTCTGAAAAATAGGGCATAGTTAGCATGACCTAATCGAATACGTGTATGCGGCCCATAACTAAATATGACAGAATTTTACTATCTAAAGCTTATTGGAATAATATTGGAAAACCTATGATTTTATGCGTTGTTGAACAGGCATGGAGATTCAAGCTTTTTGCAAACATTTGGTATCTCATATCCCACGTTGAGGTGTCGCCGGTTATTAGCTAACATTAGCAACGGTGGCTATCACTATACGAAATAGGGTGGAGCAGGCAGCACGCATTAGAAAAAATCTAGAAGGGGGACGTTGGTCGATGTAAACTGCAGTTTTTTTCGAGCATCGGTACGTTATTTTAATTTCCAATCATTGGGGTTTTGTATTGTAATCTTATATAGCGGCCTCCGCGTCGGTGTGTCTGTTCTGGGTGGAGTAGGCGGCAGCTTTTATCGCAAGGAGAGAAAGGCATGAAAATATTCCTCCTTTTACCGCAGGGTGGAATGCGACGAGCTCTTGAAAGTGACCAGTCACCGCTCCTTTCTCTCAGCTGGCCACGGTAACCTTACCATGTCGTGATGGTCGCCACTACCCGTGTTGTCTCACCGAGACAGGATAGTAATTTATTTTAAGAGATGTTCATTGATGCGGTTCTGAGCAGTGTTCAATAACAACAGATGCAATGACAAATAGTAGTCGATGCTGAATCCAACGCACGACTCGTAATAATGTGGCAATTCCACACGTGCCAATGGCTATATATATATTTCTGGAGCAATTCTATACGTGCTACAGCTTTAGAGCATCGAAACTCCAATAAACTATCATTTGTGAAGATTCTACACTGATTTTCTTATGGCTGATCCTCTTTTTGAAAATGCATCTTGCCATGGTTGTCTTATCAAGGCACACTGGATTAAAACAGTCAGTCAAATGTAGAATACCATGTTGGCTGGTTTTTGGAGCCTGTTTTCAAGTTTTATTCTGAATCTCTTCGTGTGTGCCGTCAGGTTGGTCAAGTACGTTCATGTATAAGAGAGAGTTTTGAACTCATCATTGCTGAAAATGGCAGCGAGCAAGGTCCAGCGACGTCATTGCTGGCGTTATATAAGCTAATTTATCGATTGGGCATCTGCTTCCTGGTCGGACAAATCGTCAACCGGACTCCACGTTGACTGACTGACAGGGTATTAGAAGGGAACCTGATCATCCAATAAATTAAACAGTAACACTGTAACGGTTTCTCTCTGTTTTAGTAGCCACCTGGCCTGAAATGTGGTTTGGTGTTTGGCACCCAGACTTGTGCATTTTGAACTGTTCAGGCAAAGTTAATGCTTTGCACTGGAGAGTACCAAGGTCTGTCACTGGAATAGATACAGCTACAGGTAAATACATACACAGGCCAAAGCTGTAACTGTATTGCAGTGAGGCATCTCAGTGTTGGCTTTTCCACATACAAGACTTATTCAGGGGGTGGTCATGCAGGCCTGTCACACTTCTGTCTCTTTGTTGAGGCAAAGACCCCCTTCCCTTAGTATTTGGAAGTCTGGACATTCTGCCCTCTCATTCAGATTAAAGGGGTGTCTTGGAAAAATCCAATAATATGTATTGAATCACAGGAGCTGTGCTGCAGTCATCTAGGGACAGATTTTCATTTTGTTCCTGACCTGCTTATGATAACCTACCTGTATGATTCATGGGGGGTGAACTGTATGCCTTTCATGAGCAAAATCACAGTGGCATTATTGCTTCATTCATCTTTATCTGTTTGAAGAGGCTGAGTTTACCCTCTTGTAGTATTGGACTGGTGCTTAACGTTTTACCCAATTTCTTACCGTTTCATTGTAATTGCTAACTGGCCTGTGTTCAGCTGAAAGTGAAAGAACTCCCCAAGTACAAGGTCCATTGAGCTGTGCAGTAGTAGATTTTATTATGGTGCGTTAATCTGTTATTATCATGTTTTGTAAACTAATATGCAAGGTTTTCATTATGGTGTGGCCAACATTAGCCATGGTTTGTTACACTTAGGTCTCAGATGGATGGTGAGAGTAGCATCCCAGCTACTGCTATAGAATGTGGGTACTATGGCTGAGGGACATGCCTTCAGTAGTATTCTAGGAATGTGCCTTAGCAGTGTTTTGGGAGGGGAGGTTTTGACTTGAGCACAGGGAACTGGGCGCACAGAATGTATATGAACAAGTTAAGTAGGATTAGACGGAAAGGATTAAGTACATGCTGTTGAAGCTCTGTGGGTATGCAACCAGACCCCCCCCTCTTTCCCATGCATTGGGGGGGACCTCACTCTAATCTGGTTGTGGGGTGGGATTCTGGAGAGGAGGGGTTTGTTAATCACAGTTACTTAATCTGAGGACCTACAGCTTTGCTGTTTACCGTACCCCCGTACCCCCCTTCCCTTGCCACCACTCATGTTTAAGATGGGCTTTGGTACTGATGAAAATATGTTCAGTTCCTCACTTTTACTTGGTCCTTTTGACCCCAGTTTCAAGTTTCTTTTTCTTCTTTAATTAGTCTACTAAGTAATACCAGAATTGAGATATATTTAGACACTCCAACTGGAATTATGATGTTGTTTGTGTATTGTGATAATCTTCGCAGATGCTTAGCACACATTTTCAACCCACCTTTAATTGGACAATTGACCTGTTCTAAATGAGACCAGAATCTAGATGGGGTTGATATTGTAACTGCAATTCCTGGGTCTGTCTTTGTTTGGTTCATTTCTGTGTTCTGCTCGGTTCTGTAACTCAAGCTTTTTTTAATGGAACAACTGGCCTGTGCTGACTGACAGCAGAATCAAGATAGGATTTACATTATAACTGGAATTATGTTTTTCCTTTTTTGTATGGTCATAAAGTGTCCTGAATTTTTGCTTTTTGTTTCTGTTGTTTTTAGTTTGCTTAGTGCTTTGGTGGAATTCACCCTGTGAAGTCCCAGTGTGGAGCTGCTTTATAGTCACAGTAAGGCACTGTGTTTAAAAAAAAAAAGACTAACAACAAAGGGCTTCCCCATACAAACAGGCCAACCGACAGTCATGTGTTCACCACCAGGCTCAGTTGAATTATTATTTTTAAATGAGCTGTTTTATCTTTATTCCTTCCAGTACTCTCTACACAGGCAGAATAAGTTGTAGCTGAGCCTCTGACTTTGTTGTGATTATGAATCTAATCGAAGGGGGCAGTTGCTTCACACTGATGATTGGGTGGGCTCTTTTGGCAGGTAATCAATGGCTTGGCTTTGATCCCCCACCCACCCACAAACCCACCTGCCTATTGGAAATGTTCCTCTCCTCCATGGCCACATCACACACATCAGCTCCTTCACTGGCTGAATTTTATGGTTTTGTAGTCACGGCAACTCAGTCGGGAGACTGACAGCTCGGTCGGGACCGATATTCCCACTTTATCATCCTGGCACTGCCGTAGGGTTGGGCAGTATGACAAAATGTATCATGATAATTATGTGGACTTCTGTCCATGTTGATAAATGCCACAATGTATGTGTCAACATATTAATATTTCAGCTATTCTAATAGGAAATTACAGATCATTCCTCATATTGCAGGGTAATGGCCAGTGTCATACCATCCTCAAGCTCTGCTATCTTTCAATTAAGTTGTCATAAAAGTTTCAAAACTCAAAAAACAAGTTTTGCTTGTTAGCCTGACTTTAGTTCACAAAATGGATATTTCAGTATCACTAAAAAACATCACAATATGATAAAAATACATTTTTGGGTTGAATACACTTGGGTTGATTTTGGTTATGGTACATAATTTAATAAACTAGTGTATGGTATCATATATGCTGCTAACTTTGTTTGTTTGCTGAATAATGTAGTCTGACTGCAGTTTAGTGCTTCCATTTGGGTGGTTTTCTGTCCTTTATTATGTGTATTTTTTATTTGTCTCACTTATTCAACAAATAATTTAGGCTACGCATAATTTCAGCACTTTGATACTGATCTCTACTGTTCATTTACCACTGTATATGTGCCTGACCTGTAATCCATTTAAAATGCCTGGTGAAGAAAATGGAACATTGCCACTGTGTGTATAAAATGAGAGTAGGGTTGGGTTTGGAGAGCATATTTAATTGGTCTCTCTCTGAGGGGAAAAATTGGACCCCTCGTGTTGCACATCATATTTGTGGCTTTTGGTATCGTCATATTTTGCTGCCTGAGGTGTTGGGTGTTCAGTCTGTGGTTTTTTTCACAGCGAGCACAGTGGTAGACAGGCAAAAACATTCTTCTGTTGTCTTTGCATCTTGGGTGTCATAGCATCGGTTGAGCATGCGGGCCTTTTGTAAACACACCTCAAAACCTGGCAACTTTCGCTGGCTGGCTGTCCAGTTTCTCCCAGCAGACCACCAGAGATGCCTCTTTCAGGGACACAAACCCAAGGGTGGAAATCTAACTCTTATAGCTGTACAGTTGGACCAGTGAGCCCAGATATCTATTCCTAATCCATTATGCATCCATTGGAAAGCTGTCTAAATTATTCGTGCCAGGCTACTCTGGCACTCTGAAGTGCAATAGATGGTAAATTCTCACCAACAAAAGTGAGTGTTTTTCTTTCTTGTTTTTTTTTTTTGTTGCATTTTTTCAGGGGAGATGGCAGAAGATGTTTCTTCTCTCAATGGGTTACTTAAAACTGCATCAGGGAAAATGTGTGAATTCAGCACCTGATGTTTTTGTAATCTTTTTTTTTTTTTTTTTTTGATACCGCGTTAGCAGGAGACTGTCCTTTCCTAATCATGTTATCGTCTGCCAGCGTGTCTCTGCCCCAGTGTTTGGCAGCGAAAGCTGTCGCTCGCTTTTTTAATGTCGCTAGGTGGTCTAATGACTGCCACTCCATGCGGCTTTATTGCTGAGTGCCAGCAGATGGATGCTAAGAAAAATCACTCCCAACCTTCGTCTGAAATAAGGCTTGGTTCAGGGATTTCTGTATTGTCGGGTGGTTAAGCTGTGTCTCGGCAGGAGTGGGAGTGGGAGAATGAACAAAAAAAATGCCAGTTGTGCAGTTTGTGATGAGAGAGAGAGAGAGGGAGAGCGAGAAACCAGTCACTGTGAGGTGAACGTGACCCTTCACGGTCGTCCGTATGGAACGCCAGCCGGTTGTGCTGCGGCAAAAGGTGGCGGGTTTTGAGTGCTCGGCTTCTTTGTCTCTGCTGTCTGACCGTGTGGGGCGATCCCTAGCGACAGAACGACAGCACCGCCCTGGGCGAATCTGGGGTGGGCGGGGCCTGGAGGCACTCATCGAGAGGGTATTCCAGACGCGTTTGGACGATGCGGTATCATCCCCTGGCTCCAATCAGGATAATGGAGATGCGAAACTGATGCTGAAAATGTAGCCGCCCTGAATCAACAAGAACAAAAAAAAATCCAGTATAAAATACAGTGCAACACCGTTGTCACAGAGCAGTAGAGACTCTGGTGGCCCCTCTTGGGATTGAGTCTGTAGCCATTTGATTGCAAGTTTTGGTAAAAAAAAAAAAAAAAAAAAAGAGGTATCTTCATTTGTCAGGCTCATAATTATGACATCATAGCAGTTATGAGCAAGGATAATGTATCACTTTTGTGTGGTATTTGTCATCCCAGCTTCCAGAGAATTTGCTCATAAGCCAAAGGTCATTCACTAAGAAGGACAAATTCTCTCAATAGAATGCCTTTATGGAATGGTGAACTGCACAAGCCAGTTAAATTGGGCTTTCTGAAATCTGTGTGCACCAAACAGATTGCAGGAAGTGAGGTAAAGTTTGTCAGACATTCTGTTAGGCATTGAGCATCAGGAGTTGAAGCTAAAAATGGAATGAACTTGGGCCACTCTGCATCTGAGAATGATGAGGGAGGTGCTGAAGCTTGGGTTTTTTATTTATGCATGTTTTTGTTTGTCTTTAGCCTCATTTTTGCTATGGGCCAGATTGGGTTCGCCTCCAGTCAAGATGTGTACAAACCACAAAGCTGTTGAGAACATCTTTCACCCTTAACATATTAGGACTGTGGCCATGGCTGTTTGTTCTGGTATCTCTTTATCAGTCCCATTAAAGGAGTATCTCTGTTGGGCTTTAAAAGGAGGATTTTGCTGTGACTTTCTCTGCACTGGTCTTTCTGTAGAGAAGTCCTGTTAAAGAAGTCTCTCTGTGTCCTGGTCTCTCTGTAGATACATCCTCTTAAAGAACAGTTTGACTGGGCTCTGTCTCGGTGCAAGCCTCTCTATAGAGCCATTCCATTAAAGTGTGCCATTGTCTTCCATGGCTGATGCCCAGCTCCCGATGACACCCGTGCCTGTTTGTGGAGGTCCAGACGGCGGCCTCCAGGCCAGGCCATGTCCTGAAAGCAGGCCGTGTCCCTTACAGCTGCTGCTGCTGGCACAGAAGCTGGCCCAGGCTTCTGGTGCCTCACTATCTGTCTGCACTAGGGCCACACTAGGGCCTGACATTTCAACTGTCCTTGGGTCAGCTCAGAAATGTTGTCTCATTGCTGGGCCATTGGGTCGCTGCAGTAACAACAGCACAAAGAAAATTAAAGGTAAAAAGTACAACACAAATTCATAATATGCAAAGAAGCAAAATGAAATGCAGTGGAAGATTCTTTAGCGCAGTGGCCCTAAATCCAGGCCCTGGATGGAAGTGTATTGATCTATTGAAAGCATTAGCTTATTACATGAAAAACATCTCTTCTGGTTTTTTGGAACTTAACTTGTAGTGGATTTCAAGGTGAAAAAAGAAAAAAAATGTCAGATACTGCAACTCACTTGGATTAAGGACCAAATCTCTTGCAGTTGGGGGAAAAAACTTTGCTTAAACAATGAAATCTATTAAAGGTAAAATTTAAAACTCAGGTTGCAGTAAATTGAAGATGTTTCGTACGCATCAGTTGGTTTGTGAAGTGCAGTTCTGACCTGGTGACCAGTGGGTGAAGAGAGCTGTATGCTAAAGTTAGCCATTCAAAATGTAGAGACTACATTTGTTTTGAATTGTTAATAAAGAACACATTCAAAACTAATTTGATAATGTGTGGCAGGGTCATCATTAGCATACAGCTCTGCAGTTTTCAACTCTGGGATGTGCCTCACCCCAGAGGCTACAGCAAAACCAGTCTTTAGCAATCTTAGTATAAGTTATTTTAGTCTTTTAAGTACTTTATTATTTTTTGAATTTGCATAGTGCAACAGTTGGTTTACTTGGGCCCACTGCTAAACCAATCATGAACTTCAGGCCTGAGATAGCAGCCACTGGTTATTTCAGTATAGGTCAGGTATGTGAATGTCAGTGCCTCTATGTTGCAGTTTGAGTGACTGCAGGTTTCACCAGAACCACATGAGTGTGCTGAATGGGAGCCACATGTAGGTGGGTTCACACTATTCTCGCCACTGGCAATACCTGGAACAGCGTGCTGTGCTTTTAATTGGGATTGAAACATTTGCATCCCTGCTGTAGCTCACTGGTGTCAGAGTCCAGACCTGAAGAGCCACAGTGTCTGCTGGGTTTTAGTGCATTTCAGTCCTTAACATAAGTCACTGATTGGCTAAAACACAGGCCTTTAAAACACAGTGATTCCCCTCACTGTGTTTTAAAGGCCTAAAGTAATGTACTGTTGGCAAGGAAACCAAAGCAACCCACAGACGCTGTAGCCCTCCAGGCCTGGACTTTCCACCCATGCTGTAGGTAAATGCAGTGCCTCCTCTCACCTGTGCATTGCTGTCCTCTATAAACCCCCTTCCCCCCAGCGTGTCTGTGCCCTGGATCGGTCTAACTGCATGACATGCCCTGGCAGTGATGTCACTGTTCAGAGTCTGCTGTGGCGATAAGCCTTCTGTAGTGTAAAGTCCATCTTTTTTTATTGATAAGAGCCTTGAACATTTGTCTTTGCTGCTTAGCCAGGTTGCACTTTTTCTTTCGTATTGTTTTGAAGTGTCATCTAATGTGTCACAGGCAGCAAGTTTGTTTTTTGCCTCTTTCATATTGTTGTTGTCAAACAGTGCTTCAGCTGTTGATGTGTGTGTTTATGACATCTTCTCGCCAGGGTTTGTCATAAGCTGAAATGGGGCCTGGCTCATTTTGTCCGTCTCCCAGTTCTGATCTAGCATGTCTTCTCACACTGATGTGGTATAACTCTCTCCCATGTGGCACAACTCTCTTTGCCATCCATGGCAGAGCTCGGTGTTAATAACCCAGTTGTCAGTTTTTTTTTTTTTTTTTTAAACCCTGTTGAATCTCTCAATGGAATGGGTATATGACATCATGAAGCCTGAATTGGCTTAATCTGGTATTGAGAGGAAGTTACAAAAATCTGCAGGTGCACCCAGTGGGATTTAACTCTTCACCCACCCTTACTGGTTACTGGTGGAGTGGGGGTCATTGCTCTTTTTATAGCCAGATTCCCCCAAATGAATCTGTTCTATACATCCGGTTAGCTGTTTGTCCCTCTGTCCCCAAGCTTGTAACTGTAAAAGAGAACTGAGATTGTTGAAATTGACAGCCAAAATTAATGTGAAATACATAAACAGTTCAGACTTTGACGTCTCTGGCAACTTGTGCATTAATAGATCATTGCTGAACTTCATGGGAATTGTGAATATTGCCTGGGGCTTTTCCAAGTTTGAAGTCAGCTGGGAAGTCAGTCACTCTTGTTTTGCTGTTTTAATGAATAGATTTAGGTTAGATCTCTGCCACGGAAAGAGACTAATGACAGCAGGAACAGCAGAACCATACATTATATTGAATCAGATCAAATTCTGACATCTTTAAATAAATTAAAAAAATAAATAAAGATGGCTATAAATGAGTGACAATGCCACATTTGTTTAGTCCACAGTAATCAACTGCACACACACAGATTTATAGTTGCACTATGCTGAGGTTAATTAGATTATTATGATGAAAAACTTTCACAGTTGCACCGCTCAGCGTGCTTGTGTCTTGCTGTTAGTCTCTCGGTTTGGTTGGTCTTTGCTGTTTTGATGGTGCCTGTGAATGCTCTTGGATGTGAGCGGGCGGGTGTGTGTCAGAGTGAGATGTTGTTTGTCGGCCTGTCGAGAGGTGCTTTAAGGACGGGGCGAAGCATTCGATCTCTCGGTTCGTTACGCTGTTCGGTCACCGCGGTGCTCTGCTCAATGTCGAAGCTCACGGCCGCCCCCTGCCTCTCCGCTCTATCCTGATTCTTCTTACAATGTCATACTAATACTGTATGATCTTGTGAAGTTTAAAGTGAAATTTCTTGTAATAAATGTAAAATTCAGTTGACCCATATTGTAATTGATTTAACAGAACTGCTTTTGAGTGGAATGGTATCATGTCTAGTTGTTGGCTGAAAATAAAACCCTTTTTTCACTATGTATGATCATTGCAGTGATGAATCACATTGCTTTTAGATTACATTGTAGGCATTTAACAGAGTGACTTACACAGCCCACATTTCTACACACTAACTGTTTATATGGCTTGATATTTACTGAAGCAATTTTGGTGAAATACTTTGCTCATGGTTACAATGCCAGTGTCCCACCTGTTACAGGCCCAGCTCCCTAACCATTGTGCTGCACTGCCATCATTGGGTTGCCGATGTGACATATTGTTGTGATATATGGATCATATTAATAGTGCAGTAGGAAGTCCCTGGCAAGTCGCTCTGCCTGTTTAGGGGAGGAATGATAAAGCTGTGGTCCCATCCGTTAGATCTCCTACCCTTAAAAGCTTCACTTGGAGGCGAGAGTTAAAGTTTTCAAGCGAGAGTTTCAAGGCCAAGAGACTTAATGGATTGGGCTGTAGATCTGGTGTTTACAGTCTGTATACTCTATGGAAGCTCACAGCCACCCTCTCTCTTTCTCTCCTCTCTCTTTTTCTCTGCAGATGAAAGGAAGAGCTGACTGAGTCTTTGCTGGCCATCCTACGACTTTTTTCATTCCTGGAGTGGGATTTGGGAGAGCGTGTGGTACCTGCAGCGAGAACCCCCTCCCGCTTCCTGTGACCCCCCCATCCCTGGAGCCAGCGTTAGACCAGCGACCACCCGCCTACCCCACCTGCCAGGGAGACAGCAGCCGCTGCCCGGCCCTCGTCCTCCTCGCTCATCACAGCCAAAATGGTCCTCTCACAGAGGCAAAGAGACGAACTGTGAGTCGCCTGCCCTCAGCCCCACCCAGCACACATGACTTGTCCCGCCCCTACACTGCGTTCTACATTAGTGTTTCCTGATTATGCTAACAACACACATCCTACTCGTGTGCATATCTGTACTATTCAGTAATGCTAATTGCATGATTATGATAATAGATAATGAAGCTTGATTTTTTAAATTGTGATTACGATTCTGAGGTGCTACTGCCAGTCTCACAAAATGCGCATGTTCACGTTCTCTTTTAAAGGAAGAGTTGTTGCGTTCAGGTGACTGATTTTTATAATGACTGTGTGAGCTTGTTATCCATCTCAGGGAGTGTCTGGATTAGATTTATGGCTTCAGGTGTAGGTGTATAAAATCAGTCCCTCCTTGCTCTTTAATCTTTGTCTTCGATGTGTCACATGTTTGTTGACTCAATGCATTTGCATGTCAGCAAAACTTTGCTGACATGGAATCCCGAGGCATTCGAGTCCCCAAGCTGCAACTATCACCTTTGACATGTAGGCTCATATGTGCGTGTGCATGCATGTGTGTTAATGTGTTTGGGTGTGTGAATTGATCAAAAAGAGCAGAAGGGTGTGACAGGCAGGCAGTTAATGATCATCTGGCATGCCTGTTCTCTGAATTTCGCTAATCAAACTCCCCTTCAATACCAGCTGTACCACACAAAACACAAGAGTAGTATAGTGATGCTCTGTGTTGCACAATTATAAAAGCCCCCTGCTGTGAAGCTAGTCAGAAGTTGTGCACCAGCTTGGGTGTGACTCAGGACCTTGATCCAATTGCCAGTTCGAAAGTGTTTTCAGCATGGCATGTTGCAAACTAAAATAATACATAGTTGAATGAACAGAGCATTGTGTTCTGATTAGGAAGGGAAAAGTTTTGTTATTGGCAAAAATGTCAATATGGAAATATAGCCGTTTTGGTTTTGAACTGGATGTGACCCCATTGTGTGCGTTTGCGTGTGTGTGCGTGCGTGTGAACAAAGCTCATGTGACTCTGTAGCTCCAGCCGCAGAGGGTGTGGTGCGTTTCAGTCTCTGACTCCTGCGGCAGACTTCTTGGCATGTCTTTACCATCAGCACAGCGGGGACCCTCTACAGCTCTTATATCAATTTTATTGAATGTGACTGGGGAGGAAAAGAGGGGTAACGCAGTGGTCCGATTGCCCCCACCCCTAAATTTGGTGTTGCAGAATAACCAATCTTTGAGCTTGGTTGAAGGCTCCGCCACTATTGATCCTGCCCACTGGTGTCCACTATAATTGCCACTCCAGATATTGATTGTGTCTGCCTGGTGTATTGATTGGGGTTTATTGGTGTCCTTTAATTGTCCTGAAATTCCCCTCTGCTGCACCAAAAAAGGGAACCTGCAAACCAGGACTGTTCCAACTGCTTGCCCTGCTTGACAAACATGGTCCTATGTTAATGGACTTTGGCTCTTTCATAATTTAGTTAAGATGTGTAAGGAAAAAAAGACAGTGTCAAGGTCATCATCTTCCCAGTGCCCGTTACCCTCACTGAAGTCTGAATAACATGAATATTTCATCCTTATTGACACATGTACATTCATTCGGTGAATGAAACTCCAAACGCCAAACTCTTGATAGATTTTCCTCATTGGCCATTTGAAAAAAGAAAAAAAAAAAGTGATTTCAGTGCATTGACCGGCTGGTGAATCCCCCCATTTGTATTTGCTTTGGCTGGCTGGCAATAGTTAATTTCAGACCCTGTGGACATTATTACTAAAACATTTTAAATAGTGTTCCACAGTAAGCCTTAAACCAAGTTAATTCAACTGCAGGTCCTGAGGCCTGCAATGTCTGCAGGTATTTGTTTCACCCACATTCTGAATCTCCTTATTAATTTGACTCCTTGGTTCAGGAGGTGAGCCAATAAAATGAGATGAATAAAATATTCACTCGTGACCTGAAGCGAAATAATCTTGCCGTAAACGTCTGCAATTTCTCCCAGCCGTTGGCTTTGGGCTCCCCTCCCTGTTTGCAGATGTGCCGTGTTCTGAGTGAACTTCAACCTACAGGATGTTGGGGATGCCCAGGGTGGCATGTTGGAGGGTGCGGAAACGGAGCATCGCTTCTGGGAGAGATCGATTGGAGATGGCCTGCCTGCCTGCAGGGCCCGCGCAGAGTAATGAAAATCTGACATGTCCAGCGGGCAGGATGTACACTTCTAATCCCCTCCTGTTGTGTGTGTGTGTGCACGTGTGAGATTGGGGTGCTGCTGTCCCTGTACCCAGTAACCCCCTGGGGAGAGTAGAGGGGGGATAGAGGGGGCACCATGTGTTTAACATGGAGTTAAGCAAGCATTGCAATACTGTTTGCATTAATGCGAATTAATACGCATTAATGTGCATATATTAAAAAAAGAGCCTGTTTAAGGTTTTAGGCTGTTGACACATTTTAAGTAAAGATGTAGACTTGAGACTTGGAATTGAAAGGAAGCCTCTGAAATAGTGTTTTACATTCTCCCAGTGCCCCCTTCCCCCCCCATATTTAATCCATTCCTGCTCATCTTTTCAAGTTGCCCTCAAATCAGTCGCTGCTTGTATTTGCTGAAATGAAGCTTGTCCTGGTATAATTGGGTTGAACTTACAGGAGGGATTAAAAGAAATTGCAGACACAGTACATGTGTTAATTGCTGTGTCATCAAAAACTGCAGAATGCATAACAAGTGAGGATTTCTTTCGATTCTCTCTCTCTTCTTAACTCTGCTAGACAGTTGAGTGTCTTATGTGCTTTCCCCGTTCCGATTGAAATCCTTTGTGTCGTTTTAATGAATCAGTTTGTTTTAGTCATGTTCTTTTTGACAGTAAGGTAGATTAGCAGGTTTTATCTGGTGTCAGATTAGTGTTGGTTTCAGCCATCACACTGATTGAAGTAACTAAACTGATTTTGCAATGATTTTCAGGCCCCACCCAAACCTCCAGACTTGATTTCTTAGAAGCCTGGCCAACATTTGAAAGGTGACTCTTATGTAAATATAAGCAAATTTTGGCGTCCTCTTTAAGAACGTGGCGGGCCAGGGCATGAAATCGGGCTTCTTCTGCTGAGAAAACACCTGAGGAGACATAGCAAGTGAGGGTTGCTAGCCTTGTCTGTCAGAATTTTAAAATGGTAATTGCGGTAAAGTAAAAGGATGGTCATGGCCTCGTGGTTAGCAGTTACTCCAGCAACTGAAATGGAGCTCTTCTCTCTCGTCTCTATTGTCTGTATCCCTCATCCCTATTTTATAGAATTCATAGAAAAACGGGCACATCTGTTAATTAAGCTGTGTGTTATTGATCAGAGATTGAAATTAACACAAACCCTGTCCCAAATGCTGGTAGAATTTCCCTTGTGCTGATGTAAAACAATGTTGAGTTTGACTTAAAGGTGTTTTTTTCCCCATTTTGAGTCACTTTGTTTGGTTGACGAAAAAATTCATTTCTGATACGGGTCCTGATTAATTTTACAACTTACTGTTTTGTAAGAGTCAGAAAAATTACAAATATTGGGCTAGCTAATAGCTCTGTCTTGCTGAACTACAAGGCCAAACTGCAAGCTGCATTGGCAGTTAGCAAGGGGAGTGCTAATGTGGTGATGGCCTGTGAGTCCAATATGTAAGACGGGGGGGAACGACTCCACTGGGATTACCCATTAGCCCAAGCCCACAATAGGAAGCATCCTCATCTAGGACACGGTGGTGTTAAATAAATAATTAATTTCAGTTAAATTGTATTTGACAAGTTGCTGTGACGAGCTTTCAGTTTAAGGAATGGTATTAGTGCTAATTGTTTCCCTTAAGATGGCTCTCGCCGCTGACCTCATGCAAATTAGCCATGTTGGTTTATCCACAGTCAGGAGGATGTGGGGTTCAGTACAAGTGTGTGTGTGTGTGTGTGTGTGTGTGTGTGTGTGTGTGTGTGTGTGTGTGTGTGTGTGTGTGTGTGTGTGTGTGTGTGTGTGTGTGTGTGTGTGTGTGTGTGCGTGCATAAAGGATTACCTGCCATTTCATTGACTGACAAGATGAATCCAAATGTAGAAATACATCAAAGAATCTAATTCAGTAAATTTTCTTTTGATTGTTCCATACAATTATTGTTGTGGTTGGTAAATGGTAAAAGCCAGGTTGCATAATGGTGTTTGGGTGTAGTACTGGGTAAATTCAGGTTTTAGGTTGGTGTTTGGGTGTAGTGGCGGGTCATGTTCCAGGCCCTGGGTGTCTGCGGCGCAGCTTTAATAGGGTTTCGTCTTGGAAGTCAGCTGATCTCTCACTGCTGCTTTAGGATCACGTTCTATTTCTGTTTCAGGGAGAGTTGTCTTGTGCCAAACTTCGATCTCCTACTCAGCCGTTCAGAACAAGAGCAGATTGTTCTGATGCCTGTTTTATTGTTTTTCATCTTTCAGAACTGTACAAGATAATTCCTAGATAAATAGGTTTTTGAAAGGTTTTTTTAAAAAAATCTGAATAGAGAAGACATTTAAAAATTAGCAAAAGGTCTTTCGATCCCAGAGGCAACTTTGTTTATGACGCTGTGCCTGCCTTTGGCGGTGGTTATGTGATTTTTAAAATATCATGTGATGGAAATAAGTTATTATCACAATTTTCATTGCCACCAGAAAAACTTCAAGTTAAAAAACAAAACATGCCGAAAAGCTGAATTTGTCCCCTGACTGGGCCTCATTATTTTCATAGATGTGTAAATTATCATTTGCCTGTTTAGAATTACTCATTATCTGAGACTGAACATCTATCAGCTGAGGGAGAGGAATATTGTTATGAGCAGAGAGGGGAAAAGAGATGCTGGTGTACCTGTATCCTGCTCACTCTGGCAGTGTCGAGACTTTGTGTTTATCACCTGAAGGGTGTGACTGTGAGCCAGTGATAAAGAACAGTGTTGTTTTTAATCTATTTCTGTAAATGTTCACATCTAGTGAAAACATGACTGCGGGGGGCTTTGTTTATTCTGTAGTTATTTCGGTAACTTGCTAAGCAGTCATTGAGCTAGTTGGCCACCGATTGCCTACCTGTAAGCCAGAAAACCAGCTCATCTACTAAATGCTGGTAGAGCTTTGTGTTATGTCACCCAAGGTAGTGACTGCACACCCACAAATACAGCTGAGGTGTGGGTGAGGGGTTATATAAGTTTGGTGCCCTTAGTAGGGTGAGGTTCATTAGTTTCCCTTTGTGTGCCCAGTGGAGATGGCCTTGGGTGATTTTTAGGGGGGTCCCTTGGGTGTGGATTGTGCTGCTGAAGGCCCACTACACCCCGGCTTGGTAGCACAAGTCAACAGAAACTTGCTGCTTGTGACCACACCGCTGACTGCAGTCACCATGCCAACAGCCATAACTCTGCACTCTGATTGATCTTTTTGCTTTGATGTTCATTGTCTTTGTACAGTGCATACTGAAAAGACTTCGGAAACATGTCTGCATACATAGTAATGAATGTCCAGAGGGCAGCAGAAGCTGCCTGGTTTGTGTACAGAAATTGGACTGTTACCCACAGTCCTGAGGACAGCAGGGTGTGGTCTGATCATGCACTACACCACCCACTTTCACTGAATAACCTAGTTTTTCCTCTTGGTTTTAGTGTGATTTGGTAGTGTAGTTAATGGCTGAAACAAAATACCTGCTGACCCTTCAGCCCCCAGTACCAGTTGGAGAATACATTTCACCTAGATGCACACAGGCCAGTGAGAGCCTTAAGGAGGAAACAGAAACATGCTGACTTTCGTGGTATAATTGTTTCTGATTTTGATTTGATTGATGCGATTATTCAGAATTTTTTTTTTATTTTTTAATGTAGAATTTCCTACTCAGAGGCAGGGTACTTGAGTATGTCATGAACACGTGACACATGTTACACATGTAATGGAATGCTTTTGAGGGCATTGTTCAGCAATATAAAAAAGCCAAAGTACTTGGGTCCTCAAGAGATCCAGCGGGTCTGAAAACCCCTGTTTCTCAGCTGGGTCCTATTCAGGAACGGTTGATTCCTTGTGGCTGGTCCCTCTGTGCCAAGCCTGGCGTGGTTCACTTGGAAATGCTCTGTTTGGTAAATATCACTTCCCAGCATGTATACTTATTGGGTGCTGAAGCCTATACCCCCCCCCCCCACCCACCCACTCATTGTTGCCCTGTCCCTCTGCCCAATCTCTCTGAAAGGTGTTGTTTTTACCCCAACCCCCTTACAGAGACGTAGCTTAAGCAACCCTGTAAAATCCCCGAAAACCTTGGTGTCTGCAGTCCCCTGAAAGCAGGCAATGCCTCCTTTTAAGCATGGGACACTAACCCTCCCCCTCCCTTTTTCAACCAAATTCGATTCTTGTACTGACAGCAAAGCCATCCTCTTAGCTGCCATCTGAATAGGATGGAGGGGCAGTGATCTAAAGCTTCCTGCAGTTGTGTTCACTCTACGGCGTTATTCTTGGTTTCCACGTGGTAGCGGGGCAAGGCGGGTGCGTCTTATTCTCGCAGCTGACAGCAGAACAAAGCTCAGCCGCTAAGTATGCCCCCTATCCCCCTCCCTCCCCCCTCTCCTCCAGCCAGGGTGTCTTAAGACGGACGGAGCAGTCTGGACCCAGAGAAAATCTCCTTAAGGTTGCTGTCTCAGTGCCGCCACGCGTGGACAGCTGGCATAACAAATGTCACAAGCCGTGCAAACGCGCATCCAGCGCAGCGCTCCAGGAGAGCTGTCACTGTCTGTGCGAGGCCTGTCGCCATGGTAACCCGTTGGCATACTTAACACAAGGGGACATTGGGGGTGTATGGAGTATGTTGAAGTCTAAAGTACAGAAAGTGGGGGGAGGTTGTTCTCTTGTGTTTTCAGTTCCCTGGTTGCCAGTTGTAGGGGGGAGAGTACTGAGATTCTATTCCTGCGCTGGCGGCAGATAAATCCCGCTCAGTTTTTTTCCCCCGGCTAATCTGATCCTGACTGGGATTCAGTTTTATTTAAAGTGACTGTGGTTGTGAGTGTCTCGAGGAGAAGAGGAGGGATGAAGATACGTGCGTGCGCGAGTGAGCGATCCCGCGCGCCACAGGCCCCTGTCTGAGTCTGCGTTCGGGAAATGGATCCAGTGACAGTGGCGGGACAGTAAGCCTGCTTAACTGATGCACTCCTGGAGATGGAGGCCGATCAGAAGCAGAAGTGCAGGTTAGCGGGGACGTGTGAGACAGGGAAATCGTTACACTACAGCATGCGCTTCACATGGGCTGCCACCATGAGCCTGCCAGCCCTGCCAGATAAGAGATTCTCCCAAAATACTGCAGCTGCTGCAACTGTTGAAAACAACTGCAGCAGCAACAATTTTATACTAAGAATGGTATGACATTATAGACCGATACCTGGATCAAATGCTTTATTTGAAAGGCTGTAACCCCTCAGATACAGCACAAATCCCACACATTTTTGACAGTTTTTTTAGAGTGACACCTGAATTTTTCTCACCTGACATTCAGATTAAAGTTAAATAGTCAATAAATTCGGGGCATCATCTCTTTAATCTGTGCACGTTTTGATGAAACGGCATGTTCTTGTGGAAAAAATTGTCAAATTGGAAAGAATGCTTGCAGGTGCGTCTTCTGGTTTTACCGCCATCTTAAAATTTGGAATTGGAAGTGTTTTGCGCCAGCCCAGCATGTTTGACCCAGATTGCGGCATTGGGCCGTGGCCCAGGAGCTTCGCTTTATTCATGAGTGCAGAGGAGATGTTTTTGGCCCGTGCCGCGCTATGGGGCTTCGTGCTAACACAGGCAGGGGAGCTGCAGTGTGGGCCTCACTCACTCCAGTCCGACCATCCCCAAAGGCTGTTAATGAGCAGAACCAAGCACTGTTCCTCAGAGATTGGTCTTCTGGATTCATTGGATCTTAATCTTAACAGTTCAGGGGTTAATGTATGTTCATGTCATTTGCAGTCTGCATGAATCCGCAAAAGTGAGCTAGCATTGTTAGCATCGATGTCAGAAAACTTGTTGGTGTTTGACAGCTGGCACATGGACCACGATTTTTGTGACTCAGATGCCTCTGATCGCTTCGCATGCATTTTATGTTGGATGCCCCAACAAACAAAGGGGTAGAAAAAAAGAGATGCGTAGGTTTTGGGTGAATTCTCCCTTAAGAGGCTATTTGGAATGTGTCTTGTATCCCTGCCGTTTCTCAGAGAGGTGGTACTGGAGTGGACAAACTTGTGTGGGCGCGTTATTGATCCCTGAGCCGGTGGCCAGTCGCTGTGGAAACCGCTGACCTCTCCATGGGCCTGGGGATTAATTAATGCGATGATGAGAAGCTTCCAGAGAAGCATCTGTTGCTGGCTGTTGTGTTGGTGCTTGGTGAACAAGATTTAGGGTTGAAAGTTTTTGTCTTGCCCTTCAAAGAGAACATGTGTTCGGTGGTTCAGTGGTACCATAGTGGACAGGAGATGACTGAGATATACCATCACAGATACTGGGTTTACCAGGTATGAAGTTAACTTGGTCTGCCTTTGCATCCAGAAACATGACAGTTTGATGAAAATTCAAAATTGTCCAACAACAGTTTCTTTATACTGCCTGATGTACATTCATTTTTGTGACTGATCGTGGCTTTCTCTAGTACTGCAAAACAGGAGTAGATGATCATTTACTTTATGCAACTTCTTTGTTGCAGCTGAAAAAGTGTCACAGGCTCTGTGATGTCATAATAGTGGGCTCAGCTGATTGGTCAGGAAGTGGCTGGTCCAGTGAAGTGTCCAGCTGGCTAACATTCTGAATCAGTTTTTTTTTTTTTTTTTTTTTTTGTGTGTGTTTTTTGAGAACCGGGCCTACAGCCAAATGGAACACTGTTGCTGTGACAAAACAGTGGTTTATACATTTTTTCCTCCCTCTGTCACACTCTCTAACCCTCACCCCCCACCACTAGTTCAGGGGCCGTTAGTTTCCCCTCTCAGCAGAGGTTATGATCACTCCATTCAACTGGGAAGAGCTCTGACGTCACGTGCTAAATATAGACCAGCGGCCAGCTCATAAAATATTCATTGTGTGGAAAGACAAACACACCCATTCCAATTCATATAGAGCGTGTGTGTGTGTGTGTCGCTGAAGCACTGACATGGTTGATGTTTGAAAACAGAGAGGAGCTGAGTGTGTGTTGTATTCATAATGAATGTGAAAAGCATTGTATGTCAGTAGTGTGTGTGAGTGTGTGTACATGCTGGAACTGACCCCGGCATATGCAGAGACTTTAGAATAGCCGCAGAAGATGTTCGCGGTGTATCGGACAAGCAGTGACTCATACATGCATTACTGACACACACTCTCACACACCATTGACATCCACTCAAACTGACATGCATACAAGCGTACATGCTCTCGTGTATGCACACACACACACACTCACAGTATTTCTCTCTCTTACAGGCACCTTCTCATACACACACGCATGCTCAAACATTAGTGACACACACCCACATACGTTCTTCAAATGCACAAATAAACACACATTTTCATGAGCACACACGTGTTGTCTTACACACATGTGCTCTCACATTCACACAATAATGCACACCTTTCTGCTGCACACAGTCTGACAGACATACGCACATGCGTGCTCGCATGCATGCACTCGAGCACGCACCTGTCACACACGCACATGCAGGCAGTACAGACGGCGCAGGCTGGAGTGAGTGTGAGTGAGACAGCGGGCCGGTTCAGAGCCGGCTGCTCCTTGGAGAGGGGTGATGTAATGCTGACCCCGCCCTATTCTGGCTTTATTGTTCTCGGCACAGCGGGAGCAGCAGCCATGTTACCCACCACCATCACTCGGCTATGCTAACGGCTATCAGGCCTTCTCTGTGGCACCACTGTGCTACTCGTTATTGGCTCCTGCTGGGCTAACTGCTGTTGCGGCCGCAACTGTGTATCTGTGCTAACTGTTATGGGGGTCATCTGTGGCTCATCTGTGCTTGCTGCCCAGACCCCCAACCCCCCAACAGCCTCACCACTGTGCTAACCTTTTGCCTACACTGGGCTAACTGCTATCGGACTGCAACTGTACCGCTGTTGTGCTAGTTGCTATTGAGCCTCTGCTGTACTAACCACTATTGGACAACCTCTGCTCCACCGCACTGCTAACCGTTATTGGAGCCCTGCTCTGCTTACCACTAGTGGGTGTCTGCTGGTAAAGGTGTTTCTGGCCCGATGTGTTCAGTATTTTGGTGAAACTGTAAAAAACTCTCTGACCACACACCTGAAAAGATGTGCCCAACCAGATGATGCTCTTAAAGTGAGTTTAGCTAGCGCTTAGTCAGCCTGCATAGATTTGAAGGTGACTCTTGGAAATACCCCAGCTATAACTCTGGGAAAGTGCAGCTAGGGTGTGTGAGCTCTCCAACACTCTCACACAGTCTCGGTTGGGTGTGTTAGCTGTAGCACACTCTCTGTGACAGTGCCCTGTGCGTGTATTAGCTCAGTCATCTCCCCTGCCCACACAGGCTTCTTGGAGAGGCTTCCACTCATCTGGCTGTGGGCTGGTATCCATGGGAACCATAATACAGCAACGGCTGGCTAGTGCCATTTGTGCACGTGTGTGTTTGTGAGAGTGTATGTGTGGGTGTGCGCTTGTATGCATGTGTCTGAGTTTGCATATGCATTTCTTTGTGCATGTGTGTGCTGGGTGTGTGTGCGTGTGTGTCTGTAGGTCTGCCTTAGTATGTTTATAGATGTATGTATTGCTGTGCTTTGGCTTTGTGAATGTGTCTGTGGGGGCTTTTGTCTAAGTTTGTGTATATGAGCTTCTGTGTCAGTCTTAACATGTAGGTTCATATAAGTGCTTGTGTGCATGCACTAGAGTGTGTGCATCTATGGGCTTTAGTGCAAGTATGTGTGTTAGGTGTGAAGTGCTGTTCAGATCGCTTCACTCTCATTCTGTCTGTGAGCTCAGATTCACAGCATCCTGTCACCCTGACAATCAATAGAGAATTCCGCTTTCCCCAGTGCATTGAGCATGACCACCCCTTGGGATAACCTTCAGATAACCCTTGCATCAATCATGCTATGCAGTGTAGCCTCACTTGCCAGGTTCATAGCCCTGTGCTAGTGAATGAATTTCAGTGCAGTCATCACTTCATCGTACATCTGAACGGTACAGACTCTGTGGCTTCCCTGGCCTGGGAACACAGCTGTGGTCAGAGCACTGGACTTTGAACCTGAGGGCAGAACTGTAGAGCTGTTTAGAGTGCTGCACTCTAGTAATAATTATTGGGAATACAAGTTGTCTTTGCTGAGGGCATTTGGCAATCAAAAATGATTATCATTAATTAGCTGAGGAAAATTGATTCACTTAATTCACCCCCTGATGACATTGTGGTAGGAGTGTAATTTAGTTGGATCGTGTGACCCTTTGACATTCTTTTGTCAACATATAACATATAACCCTCAAGTGCTATCACTGGTACGCAGACAGGGTTGAATGCTGCCATTTCAATTTGTTTTTTTTCTTTGGGGGGGGGGTTTATAACAGAGTGGGACTTGCTGCTGGTGTCCAGCAGGCGAGTGGGTGAAACAGAATGAAATATGTTTTAATTACTTTAGTACTTAAGTACTTTTACTCTTTTGATCCATATAAAATTTCAAAAAACACAAACATCCTGAATTTTTCAACGAACATGTAATCAGCACACAATCATATGAGAGAAAAAATTGTTCTGGGTGTCTCTTGGAAAAGATGTTAGTTTCAAAATAGTCAGTAAAATGCATGTTTCTTGTGTATAGATGGCCATTTTAAATAATTATCTGATCTGTGTCTGGTGTAAAGGTGAATATCTCCATCTCTTTGTCTCACTCTCAAATTCATGTTCTTTTATTGGTATAGCCTAATAAGATAACTAGCACGTTAGAACACATAGATGTGAGTAACACTCCACCCCTGCCAGGTTTTAGTGACCGCACAGCCTGTCATGTGTAGTGAGCCAAATCTTTTTGTGGTAGTCTGTTTCTGTTCTTGCTTTCGCCCACTCTCACTTATCCCTCTTAGTCTAATGTGTTCTTTCATTTTTCTCTTTCACTGTCATTCATTCTCTATCCATTGTTCTGTTTTACTCACGTCTGCCCTCCTCATCTCAGTCTTTTCCTCCCTTCCTCTTCCCCTTTTCTCTCTCTCTTCCTCAGCCCACCCTCATCTGTCTTCCTTTCTCCTCTCCCTCTCATCCATCTCTGTTCTCTCTTTCTCTCTTCATCTATCCCTCCGTGTGAGACAGGGAGGGGATCTCTGTCGTTTGTCTGTTTTTTCTGTTTTTTTTTTTTTTTCTCATTCCAATGAATTGGTGGAAATTTCAATGTTTTATGTGATGGTGATTTTTTTTTTGTCTGCTTTCATTTCAATAAAGGGCCATCAAATGTCACATCTGTCTCACTCTGTCTCTCCCCCCCACATGATCTCTCTCTCTCTCCCTCTCTTGCTCAGTGAGTGCTGGGTGTCTGTGTGAAGTGCAGTGGGGGGTGGGGTCAGTGGGATGTCAGTCTCTGATGGGACCATTGTCCCTCATGGTCACAAGACGCTTCGCTTCCATCAGGCCTTCCAACTTCATGGCTCCACCAGCTGCTAACAAACAAAATCAGCACAGTGTAGTGACCGCGAACAAACACAACCAGCACAATGAATTGGCATTCCCCAGCCCTGCTGTTGCTGCTGGCTGTTTTTCCACAGAGTGGAATGGGGGTTGGAGGGGGGGGGGTCTCCCTTCACTCCTCTTACAGGTGTGACCTGTTTTAGTTTAGTGTGATTAAAGACCTCACAGATTCCTTCCAAAAATACAGGCTGGCACACATAACCCATTGGGTGTTTATTGGGGACTGGATGAATGGATTGTCTGTGTGTGTCTGTGCATGTGTCTGTGGGTCTGTGGGTCTGTGTTTGGTTTGTATGTGTCTGTGGGTCTGTGTTTGGTTTGTATGTGTCTGTGCATTTGGATTACAGAAGGCTAAAATGTGATCTAGCATTACAGCAGCAGAGAGACATGCTTAACCTCATTATAAATTGCCTCATTAACCTGTCGTTTTCCTGTGCTTTAGGAACATGAGGAAGGTGATGTCATCGTGTTTTATGCACTTCCCGCTCAGCGCCCTGGTCCTGTGACCTCATCACTTTGTTACAAGTCCTCATTGGCTGAATTTTTACAATCAGCTTTAGAGTGTGAGCACTGATCTCGGCACAGAAAGGTGCATTTGACATGGAACTGAACAGAACCCACTTCCCAAATTCCATATATAGAGAGAAATTTGAGCTTCAGTGCGTTCAAAGTGTATGCATTTCACAAGCTTCTGGTGCTCGGCTAAGCATAATGTGAAGCATTAGCCTCTGAATGCCTCATATGAACCAGCTTTCTGGCTTTGAAGAATGCCTTCCTCCAGAAAACACAGGGAGGCTTTGGAGTGTGCGTGTTTTTGCCTGGAGTGTGCTGCATGATACAGACTCGCCGCTCCGAGGCTGGGCATTGTGGGATTGTTCTGAAATGTGCTTATGAGAAATGGCCTGTTGTGTATCGGGGCCCCGGGGCAGTGCCCACGGTGCATGAATCCCTGGCTAACGCCAACACCCCCACCCCCAAACCCAGCCATCTCAGGACAGCTCTACCTGAGCTTAGCCTGAATGTCCAGGGAGCTCATTATCTTATCTCTGATTTCAGTTTCTTTTCCTTTGTTTTCCATTTGCAGAAATCGAGCGATAGCCGATTACCTGCGCTCCAATGGCTATGAGGAGGCCTACTCCGTTTTCAAGAAGGAGGCAGAGCTAGACATGGTAAGTCTTCCGATTTCTTATGCCTCATCTTCAGAAGCAATCTCTTCTGAATGTCTCTTGTGTTTTTGTTCTTGTTTTTTTTTTTTTTTATTTAACATAATGTAACATAATCCTTTCCTTAATTGAGCACTTTCTCTTCAAATAACACAATCCATTCCCACTGTGTGTTCTTTTCCTTCAAGTAGCATGATTGTTTCTTGTGTGTGTTTTCCCTTTTAAGTAGCACAGTCTTCCTACTGTGTGTGTTTATCCCCTCTGAAGCACCATGATCTCTGTGCGTGACCGAACACGCCCAGGCTTGATTAACCTGATTCAGGAGCGCTAATTGAATCTTGCGGTGTGTGACGGCAGGTGCGTGCTTACAGGTGCATGCTGTTGGTTTAGATGTTTAAACATGCTGGCTAATTCGGATGCACCAGTCCATTTGCTCTGCTCTGGGTACCAGCAACGATTATAGAGCTCGGGAAAACCCGGATCATGACAGCAAACTGAGACCGAAGTATCAGAATCATAGGTGAACTGTTGTAAAACGGACTTCTATTCATGAAATGTGCAAACTGGTACAGTTCTGTATCACATAGCAAGAGTGCACAAAAGAAAGCTCGATTTCCTCTGTATGTGCTAAATAAAAGGGACCATTTTTTTCCCCTCTTAAACTACTTGGGATTCTCAAGCAAGAATTCCTAATTGGTAATGAAATCCCCTTTGTCATTTTGAGCCCTCAGTCCACCTTTGGTAACCATTCATAATCATAAAAAAAAAAAATCATTTTTTTTCCTTTTGTAGTTCTATGGCTGGTCCTGTCTTATATCTTGGTTTGCCCTTCTATGACTGTAGACAAAAGGGCTTTTCAGACAGCTAGCCCCTGCACCACTCTACCCATGAACTCCAAAGGCGGTCGTGGCTTTTTTCTGTGGCTTGTCGTTTCTCTATGTGCGTGAGACGGTGGGGGAGCATGGGTGTGGGGAGGGGGACTCTAACCCTTAATTTCCTTTCTAGTGGAAAAGTGATGAATTATTGATCAGAAGTGTCGATGGAGATGTGCCTCGACAGCCATCTCCCATCGTTCCCATCTCATTCCCTTTCTATGTCTTGCTCTCTCCTGTGTCTCACATCTTCACTCTCCCTCACTCCCTCCTCTTCATCTGTCTCTCTCTTACTAGTGGACCAGAGCTGAATACAGTAGTGTGGCATTAGGCCTCCTGTTTAGAGACAAGACTTTGCCTTGTGTCTTTTTCTGAATACGGAGGGTGAAACGGTCCAAACGCTTGTCCAGAGCATGTACGTGATGTTGTTGTGTAAAGTGGGCCTATAATATTTTAGGATGTACCAATGCTGAGCTGGTGTCCACATTTTTGGGGTTGGGGGCAGTGGGGTTGGTGGGGGGTGGTAGGTGCCAGTTGTACCCCACGCTGGTTTGGCTCTGGGAGGGGCTCTGCCCTGTTGCCATGCCGCCTGCCGCTCCATATGCCCCTCCACCTCAGACGTGCTCTCTACACCCTGCCAGCCCTTGCCTAGCCTTGGCCCCCTCTTTTCAACCGCTTCCACGGCAGCAAGCCTAGTGCCTGTCTCTGACCCTCTGCCTTTGTTCCTCCACGTCGGCCAGTGACATTACCTGCTTTAAGCAGTGCCTCCAAACGGGCCAATTAAAATCCCATCACAATGGTCGATCGATCGATCAGACTCAGGGTTTATTGTGTTGTATTTGGGGGCTGTTTATGCTTAATCAGGAGTATCAGGCTTCTTTTTAGGCTGGCCAAAATATTAACTGGGTTTTGTGGCATTTGTTTCCAAGGCCATGAATTTGCTACTAAAGTGAGGAAGCAGGAAAGCAAGAGTTTTGACTGCAAATATTGCCAGGTTCACAGGCCACCACACTGCTGTGTGTGTGTGTGTGTGTGTGTGTGTGTGTACGTACGTACGCATGTGAGTGAGTGAGTGAGGGGTTCACAGGCCGATAGCCTGTGAAGCTAATCTGCAGGAGCTGGACTGTAGCCTGTGAGGCTTAAGATCTGTGTGTTGGGGATTAAACATGCTTCTCGCTGCTGCCCCCTGGGGGCCTGATTACAATCGCCACGCCCAGCCTGACCTCCCTCCCTGCCCCAAGGCCTGCAGACACGCCCTCTTCTTTCCCCTATACTCTTCATCATCTGTCTCTTTCTGTCTGCTGTTTTTCTATCTTGTGTGGTTTATGTCCCTCTACTTCCTGTCTGCTTTCCTCCTCTCTCTCCTTCCATTTCTGCCATCTTTCAGCACTCTCTCTGTTTTTGTTGCAATATTTCTCATCTTGCGCTTTATCTCAGCCTTTTCCCTGTATCATGTTATTCATCTTTCAGTTCGTCTTGCAGTTTCATTACTGTACTATTACTGTTTGTACTTTTTTCTGTGCTGTTTTAATTGCCCAGATCTGGTCCAGCAGTGTAAGTGGAGCTAATTTTCTTAAGTAATTACCACAGTGTTTATTGCAACACTAGACCATGTGGCAGGATCAGTTTCACACGATCAGAAAGGCACCATGATGCGGCTTTGCCTTGATATTGATGCCACGCAGATGTGGGTTTTCAAGTAAATTATCACTCCTCTGTAGTTTGGCATTTTTTAAATCATGCCACATTTGGACTAACAGAATGTATCCCTCAATCTTCAGCTCTCTCTGAAAATAACCCTCAGATCTCCACCATCTTATTGACTTCATCAGATGATGAAAGAACCTGTAAAAGCTCAGCAATCCACTGTTTCTAAATCAAAAAAAGCAACAGTTTGCCTGCCACTTTGGAATTACCATTCCACTATCTTTAGAAGTATCTCCCCTCCATTTTTATTGTTTCCTGAATTTCACTTTTTGTATTCGTTCTCATCTTATTTTCTTCATTCACCCAGCGTGACTGTTTGAAGATAAGACGCAGAAGGTTTGGTTTCATCCTGATTGTTGATGGCTTTCATGTGTTTTCACAGGATCACCTCAGAACAGACGTGTTAAAAAAACACCCATGTGATTTAGCTTTTTCTTTTTTTTTTCTGTTTCATCTGTGAAGGGGTGTGTGACGCTAACACAAATGAGGGATGTCCAAGTTCCTCCTCTTATTTCTTCTGCCTGTCCTTCTCTCCTTAGAATGAAGAATTAGATAAGAAGTATGCCGGCCTTTTGGAGAAGAAATGGACTTCAGTCATCAGATTACAGAAGAAGGTTTGTGGCTCTTTGTGTGTGCGTCACCTTTAAATGGGATTGTCCCTCAGCTGAGAGAAAGGTAGATTTTTCCCCAGATAAACCGTTGTGAGAGAAGCCCTCCGTTCTTGCTCGGATTTAGCACAGCAGGCTGTCTGTTCAAATCCCAGGGAAGTACAGCTACAGTCCTGGAGGATCGTGTTTCAGCACTGCAAGTGTTTAATTTATGTGGTGTTGAACTCCCCAGCACTGTGGGTTTGGGTCAGTCAACCTTGGTCATGTGTATGGGAGTTGGGGTGCGCTTACTGTTCGTTCCTTTGTAGGTGATGGAGCTGGAGTCAAAACTGAATGAGGCGAAAGAGGAGATCACTTTAGGGGGCCCCATCGGACAGAAGAGGGACCCCAAAGAGTGGATCCCGCGGCCACCCGAGAAGTATGCCCTGAGCGGCCACCGCAGCCCGGTCACCCGGGTCATCTTCCACCCTGTCTTCAGCGTCATGGTGTCTGCCTCTGAGGATGCCACAATAAAGGTGAGTTTATCCACGCAAATATTTAATACATCACTGTTACACTGATGGTAGTCCTCAAGTTTGAGTGACATGGACCGATCTCGGCCATCACCATAGCAACCTGCATTTACAACCCCAGGTGGGTGTGTCTCTGTGACTCCATCTGCCCCTCTTTTCCTCCCTCCTGCTCCAGCTCGCCCACTGGTGGCTGGACTTTGTGCACAGTGTTGTTGTGAGCACAGAGAGCCGGGTGTGTTTGTGCGCCTTAAAACTGGTGAGATGCAGAGGGGCCTGCTGGTGCTGCAATTAGTTGCTGAGTCATGGATGCACTCCGATCTCTGCAGAGAGGCGAGGGAGCGGTGGAGCTGCAGTGACCGCTGTAGCCAAAGCCTCTGCTAAGGCTAACCCCCTCAATCCTCCGGGGGACTCGCCTGTTTCAGCCTGTCGAGTCCCTGCATCCGTATGCCTACCCCCGCCCCTCCATCACCCATCTCTTCAGCTCTATCGATTGAAGAAAATAATCACTTGTGCTTTTGTGTGGGCTATTTATACACCAGCATAAACCTGTCCATCCCTGCTCACAATGAGTATCTGTGTTAATTATTTTTAATGGAACAGAGAGCGGGGGAGAGAGAGAGACATGTTCACTTTCACTTGGCTACGAGCCCACCAGCCGCCAGCCAAACCCCCTTCCCCCCCAAACACACACGCACGCACGCATGCACTGGGCTTGTGTGCTGACAAGGCCAGCATTAGCTGCCCTACTTTCTCACTCCCATGCCCACACACTTACACACATTCACACACCACACACACACACAGTCTTTTCTTTTTTTTGTGCTCTCCTCCTACCTGTCTGCTCACCTCCCCTCATCCCTGCAGGTGTGTCTTCAGCACAGCAGCCATATGCTCTCCCTGGCCTGTAACTCATTCATCTGTATTCATGTGAATGCAGGAACACGCACTGGCACAACTTGACAAAAAAACCAACTAAAACTCTGCCCCACTGGGGCCTCAGATTTTTGGGGTTCTCAGGAACCCAGAGGTCAATGTTTTGTGGGGTCTCTGGGTCCAAGGTTTTGCAGTTATGGGATATCTGGTTTCTGGGGTCTTCGGTATTGTGGGCTGTATAGCTCTAGGGTTGGAGGTTTTGGGGTGTATCTGGGTCTCTGGAATTGGAGGTTTTGGGGTGTATCTGGGTCTCTGGGGTTGGAGGTTTTGGGGTATATCTGGGTCTTTGGGGTTGGAGGTTTTGGGGTGTATCTGGGTCTCTGGGATTGGAGGTTTTGGGGTGTATCTGGGTCTTTGGGGTTGGAGGTTTTGGGGTGTATCTGGGTCTTTGGGGTTGGAGGTTTTGGGGTGTATCTGGGTCTCTGGGGTTGGACGTTTTGGGGTGTATCTGGGTCTCTGGGGTTGGAGGTTTTAGGGTGTATCTGGGTCTTTGGGGTTGAAGGTTTTGGGGTGTATCTGGGCCTCTGGGGTTGGAGGTTTTGGGGTGTATCTGGGTCTCTGGGGTTGGATGTTTTGGGGTGTATCTGGGTCTCTGGGGTTGGAGGTTTTGGGGTGTATCTGGGTCTCTGGGGTTGGACGTTTTGGGGTGTATCTGGGCCTCTGGGGTTGGAGGTTTTAGGGTGCTGTAGCCCTGCAGGCTCTAAGGCAGCCCCAGCACTGATCCGGCCTGTCTGCTCTGTAGCCGCTGAAGTCTGATATTGATCTTCCTTTGTAACACATCTCCCTGGGCTGGGTAACCTTCTCAGGCTTTTCAGCTGTCAGGGCCAGACATCACCCCCATTCAGACGTGCTTCACGCAGAGATTCCTCTCTTTATTTTCCATTATTTCATTGTGTGCCCCCCCAACCCCCTATCATCCTCCCTGGTGATACTCCTCAAGCGAGCTCTGGAATCGCAAGGACTGAACAAAGAGCTGAAAAGATGTAATTTTATAAAATGTATGTGTATGTATATGTATGAAAAAGACTGAAGAGACTTGGAGCCCCATGGTATCCTATGTGTTTGAGCATGTGTTGAACCAGCCAATTGAAGAACTGGTCTATGGGAAATTTAGTGTCTTTTTAACAATAGGAATAGCTATTTACAAAGAAGAGCCATCTCTTCACAAATGTAATTTGCTTTTTTTGTGCAGCAAGATTATTCAGTGAGAATTAGCTGCCGTTCTGTTGGCTAAATAACATGCCTCGGTCTATTTTTACCAATAGATTAACCAGCTGAGCGTATATTGATTGATGTTCATCTGCTATGCGCAGGAAACTCAAATTATCTTAACTGGTTCAGTCTGTGCTGATAAGGTATGTGTGTTTCAGTCAGCACTGATGACATTATTTTGGCACCTGAAAAACACATACACGCACACACTTTTGTGTTGGTATACCTTGTATGTTCCTTTATGTATATGTGGATACATATGTGGATACATAGCCTTTGTGTGTGTCTGAAGGTAAAAAGAAGACACCGTACAGGGTAAATGAGCTGTGCCACAGCTGACAGCTGGGATTGGAACCCATTACCCCTGCAACACAGACCGTTGTGCTCTTTTCTGCTTGTCCGCTTCGGTTTAATTTTTCCCGCAGACCCATGCCATGTGTGCGGGTGAGGCTGGGGGTGTGTGCGGTGTTAAAGAGGGGGGAGTCTCCCCTCCCCATCCCCAGTTTCTGATCCATCTCCTGTACAGGATTAAGCAGCCATCCTCTCCTCCTCCAGACTGCTCCGGCCTTCACCCTCTGCAAGCTGTTGTGCTCGAGCCTGATTGGCCGCCCGTGGAGCTGGCAGACGGGCATGCTGGGGTTTGGGGGGGGGGGGGGGGGACTTGGGGTGGCCTGCTGCACATTTGGGAGGGGCTGGGTGTAACTGCAGTCTGTCTGTACCTCCGTCCCTCTCCTTGAAGTCAAGATGGTTTTATTGGCAGAAATAAATACGTAGCGCAAATGTTGTCAAGACATATTTGGCAATACATTTATACAGATGTTTAAATTCCTTTCGGCAAGTATTTAGCAGAGCAAATTACATAACTTGCATTTTTTTACACATTATTTCTTTATGCAGCTGGGTAATTAGAGTAGCAATTCAGTTAAAATATCTTCTTTAAGGTACACCCGTAATTCCTAACTACATAACAAGCCCAGCTCCCTAAGCATTATGCCACACTGCTGCCTGGATTTCACATCAGTAAACCAGGGGTGTGAGTGAGGAAATGCTGGCTGTTAAGAATGGCTCGTCTGAATCAACTGAACAACTTTTAAGTCAAAGTTTCACAGAAATGAAACCAGCAATATTGCAAATAAAGGAGTGTGAAAAATACTGTAATGCTCAATTGTATAGGTTTCCCCGTCCTGCCTAAAAAACAAGAAGTATCATAATGCTGACTAACTAGGGTAACTGATAAAAATAATTGAAAATTCTCCCCCTCTCTCTTCCTCCCTGCCCACTCTCCTCTCCCCTCCTCCCAGGTGTGGGACTATGAGACAGGTGACTTTGAGCGTACGCTGAAAGGCCACACAGACTCAGTGCAGGACATCTCCTTCGACCAGACCGGCAAGCTGCTGGCCTCCTGCTCAGCTGACATGACCATCAAGCTCTGGGACTTCCAGGGCTTCGAGTGCATCAGGACCATGCATGGTGAGGAGGGGGAATGAGGGGGTGGAGTCAGGGGCAGGGAATGAGGAGAATCATGAGGACAGCCAGTGAGTGACACCATATTCAGGCCATACAAGTTCCAGAATCGTATGTCACATTCTAAAACTGATGCAGTTCTAAAATTCTGAACTGCATCAGAGGTGAGACAACCTTTCAAAATTGTAAACACTGTTCTCAGTCAGTTAGTCTGCCAGCATAGTAACAGTGTACTGAAGTTTGTTTTGATGTTTATTTCATTGTTTCAGTTCAACGTTTTTTAACTGATTTTCTCGTTCTTGAATGCAGCCCTGACATTTGCACGTGTGTTTAAGAGCTGTTGTCTGGGTGGGCGTTGTCAGATTAATCCCATCCCCCCCCTTTTGTCTGCGTGCATTAACATGTTTACACGTGTGTCATTTCTCTCTCTCTGTGCTCATTAACACATTACAGACATGTCCTTTTACTTTTGTCCATGTGCGTGAACATATTACACGCCTGTCCCCCTGGGAGGTTTTTTTGACAACATCCAATTAAGCTGGAAATAATTTGCAGCTTTCCTTCCGCTCTGGGATGTGTGCAGAGATGTACTGGGCAGTGTCGAGGATCTGCTCTGTCACACAGATAAGACCACACACCTTAAACCTGTAATCGCTCCCCAGGCATTCAGTCACGGACTGGTGCGGCCAATCAACTAAAGCCGGCCCTTAGGCCACTGTAACTGACTGGGCGACAGTGGAATGCGTCTAGATTTGAAATCCTGCTGAATTTCAACAGTCATCCCCTGTATAAGACTTCTCAGTCTAAGTCCTAAGAACGTTAAAATGCATATTGACAGGAAGGTTTCATTCAGGCCATCTGTCATTTACCTACAGGCTACAGAGTAGAGAGTAGCACTGCATCAGATTTGGACTTTGGCCCACAAAGGTTCTGCCTCTTCATGACCTAGCATGTGCAGGACAAGTTGCTCTAGGCAGTGACAAATGTTTCCAAAAATCCTTTTTTATTCCCCCACAAGTCATATTTAATGCTTCCTCCTTCTGAGGCTGCAGGAGACAGCTGCTGACTCAGACTGTTGTTCAGTTGGGGTGAAAGAAAGGGGGAAAATGGATAAGAGGATACAAAAACACTAAAATAAGCTCCTCATGACTGACCAAGATTCAGTTCTTTATTGTCATAGCAACTGGTGCATGGAATTTGATCAGGTGTACGTTAAAAACGTAATAGAAAGACCACAGCGACAGAAATAAAAAAAGTGCATCGATAGGAATCCATTTATCAGAGTTATCAGCAAGACAAAATACCCCACCCACTTACATAAATCCGTGTCTATTCAGTTATACAGCTGAATATATACTGAAGCTATGAAGGTGAAGTGCCTTATCTAGGAGTCAAACCTGCAACATCTGAGTTAAGTGAATCTAGGCTGGCCCCCTGGCCCCAACACACCAACCCAAGTGTATATGACCCTTCTACTGGTGTAATAAATAAATACATTTGAGTGCCGTTCAGTCATGAAAAACCTGCTAAAAAAGAGTCTAGCAAGCACATCTCAGATAGGAACCCCAGCTCACCTTCTGCAATTCTCTCAGAGTTCTCTTGTGTCATTTATTCTTCTTTTCAGTCCTGTTTCACACCTTGTCAGCCTCCTAAACTAACTGGGTTTTTTTTTGTCATGCTACATAGACTGGTGGTTGTTGTTGGGGTTGTTACGATGAGGAGGGTGGGTGCAGGCTTCAGTGGGGATTTTTTTTCTGAGCTTGAGGGTGGGGGTGGGTTTTTGTGCAACCCCGAATTGTAAGGAGCGTGGCCCGTTTCCACGGTGACGCCCCTCCAGGATCCCTCCTACAGACACGCCCCACGGACCGGCTTGTTTGGCAAGGGATTATGGGATTAGTCGGGGAGATAACATTTTCCGCACCGTTCTGCTCATATATTTAAGCCTGGCTTTTTTTACCGAGGCTACTTAGCCCTTTTTATCATCTGTTTAGCTGCTTAGAGATGCCAGCCTACTGTAATTGGCTTCTTTCTTCTCTTTCTTTTCTTTTTCCTCAAGTTCTCCAGAACAAAGCATTTCGGGGGCAACATGGCCGTTGTTTGATAGCCTCATTTATCTAAAACCCTGCCTCAGTCAGGTCTGTTCTGAGCCGCTCATTATGGACTGGCTGTGCAGGCGAGAGGGCAGTGAAGACCTTATTAATTTAGTTATTGAGTCAGGGAGCGGGGTTTATCTGTACCTTAGTTGTGAACAGAATTTATTGGGGGTATAGAACAAAAGGCTCTCTGTCTTATTCCTCCCGTTTCATCTCACTGCTAGTTACGTGATGTACCATTTGTGTGCTTTATATATAGATGTTTCAGTGTGCGTGTTTGCGTAGTTATATACAAGTTGTGGCTATTAAATAATGAGACTGGGCTTATGTAAGTTGAACCACAGTGCGGATGTGCGAACCACGTGGCATGTATTGACCAATGGGCAAGCATAAACAACCCATGAAAGTTTCAGTCTGCTTGCGTCTTCAGTTCACTGGTACGCACCGCTTGTAGTGGACGTGTTTTTCTTGAGCATTAGCCTCTTTATCTAATAGCCACGCCTTGTATGTGTTTATATAATCATTAATGGCTGCCTGTTGTGCAGGTTCCAAATCTGAATTGACATGTTTGTTGTTGATTTTATTTTTGTGTGTTTGCATGCAGGACACGACCACAATGTTTCCTCTGTGGCCATCATGCCCAATGGAGATCACATAATTTCTGCCTCCAGGGACAAGACCATTAAAATGTGGGAGGTGGCAACTGGGTGAGTCCTGAACGCCGTGACTGATGGCCCAAGGCAGGGGAGAGGGAGCAGTGTCTCCCTGAGAGGGAGGGAGGGAGGGAGGGAGAGGGAGCAGTGTCTCCCTGAGAGGGAGGGAGGGAGGAAGGGAGGGAGAGAGCAGTGTCTCCCTGAGAGGGAGGGAGGAAGGGAGGGAGAGGGAGCAGTGTCTCCCTGAGAGGGAGGGAGGAAGGGAGGGAGAGGGAGCAGTGTCTCCCTGAGAGGGAGGGAGGGAGGGAGGGAGCAGTGTCTCCCTGAGAGGGGAGGGAGGGAGGGAGAGGGAGCAGTGTCTCCCTGAGAGAGAGGGAGGGAGGGAGGGAGAGGGAGCAGTGTCTCCCTGAGAGAGAGGGGGAGGGAGGGAGGGAGAGGGAGCAGTGTCTCCCTGAGAGAGGGAGGGAGGGAGGAGGGAGCAGTGTCTCCCTGAGAGGGGGGAGGAAGGAGGGAGGGAGAGGGAGCAGTGTCTCCCTGAGAGGGGGGAGGGAGGGAGGGAGGGAGAGGGAGCAGTGTCTCCCTGAGAGGGAGGGAGGAAGGGAGGGAGAGGGAGCAGTGTCTCCCTGAGAGGGAGGGAGGAAGGGAGGGAGAGGGAGCAGTGTCTCCCTGAGAGGGAGGGAGGAAGGGAAGGAGAGGGAGCAGTGTCTCCCTGAGAGGGAGGGAGGGAGGAAGGGAGGGAGAGGGAGCAATAAAGGGAGAGAGATGAAAAGAAGGCAGGGGTTAGCATGTGAAGGAGAGTGACAGATTGAAAGAAGAGAAAGAGAGGGCAGGGGAAGTATAGAAATGGACAGAGGGAGAGGGTGGTTTCCCTGTTTTTTTTTTTTTTTTTTTTTCTGGCTGATGAGTTATTATAGTTAAATAGATGTTTTCGCAAAGTAAGTGTACACTTGTCAGTACCAGTAAAGACAATTTGAACTTGAGAGAAAAGAGATAGAGTGTGTGTGTGTGTGTGTGTGTGTGTTTGTTTGTGTGTGTGTGTGTGTGTGTGTGTGCGGATTCAGTGATGTACCCCAAATAAGCATAAATTAGGAGATGAAAACTTAAAACCACTGGGTATCTCTCTACCCCCCCCCCCTCACTATCTGTGTGTGTGTTTACATTCACAGTATTTCCAGGTGTTTTCTATTGGGGAGCGGGTGGTAAAAGATTTGGGGTTTGGCCGTGGGGGGTGTCCTTATCATTGGCAGGACAGGCCCATTCCCCAGGAGTAGTGAACAGTAGGGAGGTAACTGAATCACTGCAGGAGACCCTTCACTCAACACACACACACACTTTTAACATCCTTCATCTGTAGCTGTACTAGTAAGAATCAGAAAGCAGAGACTCTGGTCCTACTCAGAGAGGGGTGTCTGTCTGCACTCACCCCACTCTTCTGAGCTCTTCACAAAGAAAGATTTGATTGGTTTATTGATCTTTGTGCACGAACACAAGAATACTTAATGACAAGACCAGGCCATTCAGCCCAGCTGAGCTTGTCACATACCCACAGCATAGAGACAGTCCAGTACTGTATGAAGCTTGAACATAGTTGTCCCAAATGGTACTTGTAAATGGTGACAGAATCTCATGTTGGCATTAAATCATGATTCAGCAAATCCTGGGTTGACAACCTTTACCACAGCTCTTTTGTATTAATCAGCATGCTCTGTCTGCCCTCGTCTCCCTTCGCAGGTACTGTGTGAAGACTTTTACGGGGCACAGAGAGTGGGTGCGCATGGTGCGGCCCAATCAGGACGGCTCGCTGATCGCCAGCAGCTCCAATGACCAGACGGTGCGCGTGTGGGTGACGGCCACCAAAGAGTGCAAGGCGGAGCTGAGAGAGCATGAGCACGTGGTGGAGTGCATCTCTTGGGCACCTGAGAGCTCCTACCCCACTATACTGGAGGCCACGGGGTCAGAGGTCAGTCAAACACCCACAAACACACACACATAGTCTCACACGCTTACGCATCTAACCAGGAGTGCATCTCTTGGGCACCTGATAGCTCCTACCCCACAAGTCTCCTGGCCCCCACTATACTGGAGGCCATGGGGTCAGCTGTAAGGTGACATGAACAGGCTTGCAAGACAGGAATATCCAATGACAAACATCTGTCTTTGGATATTCCTGTATTCCAACCCTGTTCATATGTTTTTAACAGCATGTAATTTTTTTTCCCCTCACACAAGTGAAGTGATTTTTTTTTCCTCACAAAAGTGAAGCCAGTTTGATGGCTAAACTTCAAATTCCGTTGTTCAGGGCAGAAATCCATATGGTAGTTTGAACTAAACTGATCTGGGACCAAGGAGGATGTGAAGAGGAGTTCTCAGACTTTTTAGACCCCAGTCATGAATGGCCAAAGTGCTTGCCCAGGTCTTGGTGTGTTCCAGCACTTAATTGGTAATTATAGTTGCTAACTGGCTCAAGACTGGCACACAAATTGTTGGTATGTTGCCCTAAATTGGCTGCTGATTGACAGGAGGCTGCTAAAACCTGCAGACACTGCAGTCATCCTGGGTAAGAGTCCCAACTCCCCTGCTTTAGATTCGTCAGACCCTCGGCTCCTCTGTTCATCTGGCTCTCTCTGCTTCATGGGGGTTGCAGAACTTTGTAGTGCTGCATTCTATATGTTATGGTTTAATGCTGTCCACGATGCTGTGCAAGGTATGGGTTTCCTGTCTTCGGCTGTGCTCCCCCACTGCACCCCCTCACCCCCCACTTCCATGAATATTCAGAAAGGCACAGCACCATTAGAACCCTCCCAAGTTCAGCAGTAGCTGTGAAACTCATTTAAGTTTTCCCCAAACCAGCACGCACAGCTCAGCATCCACGCTTCCCTGGTGGTTTAAAGGGCTGCAGATTTTAAAGTTCTCTCGCGTGACGAGGAGACATGGCAGTGAGATGTTTCCACCCACGTCTCGCACAGGCTGCCGCTGTTTGAGCGACATGCGTGAGCAAAGGGGCTCTGGTCCATGACTGAGTGATGTCGGAATAATATTAAAATTTTAAAAAAATGCAATTTGTAAACTCCACTTGTGATTGAGGAGTTTTTTTTTCCCCTTGAAGGCTCTCTCTCTCATGCTGTCTCCTCCACCCCATGTCAGTAAAACATCGTTTGATATGAGTACACTTTGAGTAAAGTTACTCACCCTTTTGTTTTGGAAGTAGCAGCAAGTATGCATGTGTGCACTTCCAGTGCACCAGTCACACACAAGTCACATCCACAGATTTTTAATTGTGTCCAGAGTGAATCAGGAAGGAGACATGGGTGTTTTGGTGTGGCTCAGTGTGTTCACACATACAGCCCAAAGTGGACACACATTTGTGTACAAAAACACATTTTCACAAAGAGTGATACTTGCACACACCATCACACGTGCATGTGTCAAACTCTTCCCTCTCTCCTGCAGACTAAGAAGAGTGGCAAACCTGGTCCCTTCTTGCTGTCGGGCTCCAGAGACAAGACCATCAAGATGTGGGACGTCAGCACTGGAATGTGCCTTATGACACTGGTGAGTGGTGTCTGTCTGTCTGCCTGCCTGCCTGCCTGCCTGCCTGCCTGCCTGCCTGCGTGCGTGCGTGCGTGCGTGCGTGCGTGTATATACCTGTATGAGCAGGGTGTAAGACTCGCCTCTGTGTCTCTCTCAGGTTGGCCATGACAACTGGGTGCGTGGCGTGATGGTGCACCCAGGTGGGAAGTTCATTGTGAGCTGTGCTGATGACAAGACCCTGCGGATCTGGGACTACAAGAACAAGCGCTGCATGAAGACCCTGAGTGCCCATGAACATTTCGTCACTTCTCTGGGTGAGTCCTGGTCACAGTGCCCGGAGTGTGAATGAGTCACAGAGCAGAGAGAGTCTGAGTCACAGTGCAGAGTCTGTATTGATCTCAGAGCAAGAGAATTTAAAGGAGTCACAGAGCAGAGAGAGTCTGTATGAGAATCACAAAGGTAAGAGAGTCCAAATGAGTCACAGAGCAAAGCATTTTGAGTGTAGTGTCTTCATGAAAGAAAAGTGAGTCAGTATGACCAAGTCACAGAGCATAGATTTGGTTTGAATGAATTACAGAGTAGAAAATGAACGTGAATCATGAGTTAGAGTTTGCGGAACTGAGCTAATATCACTCACACAGTGTTAGTGTGCGTCATAAGGTGTTAGCGTCAGTTGCAGAGCGTTACTTTGATTCACATAACGTTTACCTCAGTTGTAGAGTATTAGAGTCCATTGCAGAGTGTTAGCGTCCGTTACTGAATGTAACTGTCCATTGCTGAGCAGATACAATTTGAGAGGGAAGTTGCGCTCCCTGTAACAGCCAGCTGGTTCGAGCACAAACAATACATTCAGTCTTTGTCTTTTTTTTCCATTTTTTTTTTTTTTTTGGTCTTGGAGACCCCAAGGTGAGCCACAGGCGGTGTACAGATTTTTGTCTGGCTGAAATGGTAGTTTCCACTGGAGGCTCTGTGGGTTGGTGGGGGGGTCTGAGGGGGGTGCAGACTCTGCTGGAGCCCAGGGCTGCAGAGAGAGGATCAAGGCTGAGGAGATCCTCAGAGATATTTCAGTCTGTTCACCCAACGCTCCCTCTGTCCCTCCTCTCTTTCTTTTGCTTTCTTCCACCCCCCCACTCTCTCATCCCCTTACCCCCCTCCTCCACCCCGCTCTTTAGCTCAGATGGTTTCTTTGCCTCTCCTCTTCCATTCAAGAGCTCAGTACTCCAGCTCAACATGCCTTATCGAAACATGTATGCCATACATAAAATGCTGTGCTCCACCTTCTGTCTTTCTTTCTCCAGTGCTCACCCACCCTTTCTTCTCATAGCCACTTTTGTTTTATCTCCCAATCTGTCTCTCCTTGGCAGTGTGCATGTGTGTGTATGAAGCAGAGGTAATTCCTCTTGGATGCAGTTATGTCAATAGGGTGGACTAAGCGCTTAAATCCTGTTCTGCTGTTCTGTTTTGCATCCAAGATGGTCCTTCGTTTCCCGCGTGTATGTGTGTGCGTGCGCGTGTAAACGCTCCTACATTTTCATTTCCCCACGATAAACACCAGTACTGTGGTTTTTCAGACCGCAGCTCCGCATCCTAGTCTTGACATGCAGGATGGACTGAACGTGTGCAGAAATAACCAGTGGAGGTTACAGTCCATGTAATGGTGTCACTAACAAAGAACTCTCTCTGTGCTTTTTGTCTTTCTCCTTGTCACAGATTTCCACAAGACGGCTCCCTATGTGGTAACTGGGAGTGTAGATCAAACAGTAAAGGTTTGGGAGTGCCGCTGATTGTATCGACAGGGCTCCACCCCCGACCCTGCCCTTACCACCACCCTTTCTCCACCCACCCTGCCCAAGCCCCGCCCTCCTTCTACATCTCCTCCTCCTTGGATGCACTCAGTACCATGGTTATAACCCATCGAGCTCTGTTTAAAAAAAAAAAACTATTGTCCTTTTATGTAAATTATTCTGGATGTAGATTGAGCTATTAAATGTTACACAAAAAAGTATTCTTGCATGGTGAATCCAAAATTGTATACTGTAAATTTACATAACGTTGTCTAGAAGTACCATAGGTTTAAGACCACAAGGCCAGTTAATTTTGCTGGCCTAAATCTTACAACAAAACAACAAAAAAGGCAGATGTTGACTGGTTAATTAAAAAGAAATAGGGCACTAAAACTGGTAATTTAATGACAGTGTCATTCTTACGTCTCAGATTATTTTGTCTGTCTGTTTTTTATTTAGTTTTTTGTCTTTTTTTTTTTTTTTTTGCCTCCAGTTGTTGTAGTCTGGTTGGTGCCTTGCTCGTGGACCTGACATAGAGAGAGAGAGAGAGAGAGAGAGAGGGGGGGGGGAAGGAGAAAAACAAGAAGAAAAAATGTACAAGTGGACACATTAGGATCCAGGGTGGGGAGTGTGGAGAGGCTGGCTTTTGTGTTATATTTGTTTTGTTGTTTCTGGGTAATGTGTGCCCAGGCAGTGGACCCAGGTGGTGTTCTGTGAACTGGGGGGGGGGGTAGGATGGGGGTGGCTTTGAGCTCTTTTCATGAAGCACTGTGTCTTGCGTCTTGCATGTCTCTCAGCTCCCTCCCCGGGGAAAAGCCCCTGGGTCGAACCCGCCCACAGGCCCATGAATCTCTGCTCACCTGGAAACTCACGCAGCTCGAGGTCCCCACTCACCTGCTCTTACTCTTACTGGGCCAGGTGGGGTGGCAGGTGGCCTTGTTCGTACCAGGCTGCTGTTTCTCTTATGATTCTGCTCTTCCCATGGGAGGATGCCGTGGTGTGCGCGTGCGCGTGTGTGTGTGTGGTTGGGGGGCGTCAGTCAGAAGCAATTGTCAACCCTTGCCCCCAAAAGCTAAAACATACTCACTGCTTCTGAACAAAGAAGCCTTCCAGCACTTGAACTTGACACTCAGATGAGATGCTCTTATGGGGCGAGCTTGCTGTGTTTCTGTAGGGTCAGGCGTCTGTCACACCTGTTTCTGGCTGAGCTCCGCACCCTTTCAGTACTCTCCATCTCAGCTGTCCTGGCTACAGTTACCTAATTAAGGCTGTGCTCATTGTGTACGCTTATAACGTACCTTTGGTGGTTACTGTCTGAAAATGAGTATCTCCCAATTAATTGGTTAAATAGGGGCCAGTCACATCCCTGCCTGTATTTGAGCGTAAATCAGCAGGGCTTTGCCTCTTGGGAGGTGTTTAGAATTAGGAGAGTTAGGAATTACAGCCATGGCCTATTTAGGGTTATGGCATGGCTTGTCGTGTTGTAGGTGTCCTGTCCTGTCATGGGTGTGGTCTGTCAAGCTATGGGCAGGACTGATTTTGGTTTATCAATATGGCCTGTCTTGTTGTGGGAGTGGCCTCGAATCTGTCCCCCCCCTTAAATACAGTACTTCACCTAGCTGGAGACGCTTAGCAACACAACAAGAATACCAAGTGTCTTCCTCTTCCTCCTCTTCCTCATCCTCCTCCTCTCACAAATGGGAATAAAAAAAAGACTTGAAAATGTTCTAAATTTGTATTCAGAAAGACAAGGACATTGTGAAAACGGCAGGGTTTTAACATACATAAAGTGCACTTGATCCTGAGGGATTTAACAGGAGGCTTTTTGTTTGATCCACATGGGAGAGATGGGGGCTGGGTGTTTAGGACTTTCTGGTGCAGTTTGAGAATCCCCCTGGCCCAGAGATGAGGGCCAACAATTTGGTTGCTTTCTCTCTCTCTCTATCTCTCACACACATGGGACGAGTCCTCATGGGCGCACCACAGACTGGAGGCAGAGATCACTCACAACTGGCACTTTGTTTCTGTTGGGTTTTTTTTGTTCTTTTTCTCCCCCCACCCCATCCCTGTTTTATGTCATTCAGTAATCACATATTGATTTACAAAAAGAAAAAAGTAAAACTGGTTTGAAAAAAGAAATGAAGACTAATTTTGTCACAGAGAAATGAAATGAGTAAAATCGTGTGGCAGTGGAAATTTTTACTCCCCTGCTCTCTGGAAGAGGAAACGTTATAAAGTGTGACGGGAGTTCTGTAAAAGGAAAAGAAAAATTGAAGTTAATTGAATCTTCCTGCACAGCCCCCCCTAACTCCGACACCCGTTCACACCAGCTCCTCTCTCCTCCCCGCCCCTAAAGATTTAAGGCGTTTAAAAACCGTTCCGTCAGAAATGCATACTCAAATGATATCATTTAAAAGAAAAAATAGCCTTTTTTCCTCTTCATTCTTTCCTTTTCTCATGAAAAAATGCAATTATATAATAAAGAATTTCACTGCTTTAACTAAGCCATTATCTAGCTTCTTTGGCAGTTTCCTGTTGTGTGTGCTGTACGTTACCTCCCGCTGAGAGTTTGACTTGTGTCTGAGATCTGTGCGTGTCGGCACGGCGGTCTTGCCATGGCGTGACATCGCTGTGGTCCGGCCATCCTGGGAGGGCCCCATCCACTGGAAAGGGGCGTGGGGGGCGTTGGGGTTGGGGGGAGGGAGCGGTGTGAGCTTGGGTACCTCCTCCCTCCTGCCCTGCCCACAGCTATCCTTTCTCAGTCGATATAAACCAGAGGTCCCCAATTTTATCCAAGATAGACCAGTGTGGGCGCAGTGCTAGAATACCTTGTCTATAACTTATATACTCATTAAGGTCTTGATGGAGGACCATAAGTAGATGATTTTTCAAATTGGACATTTCATCGCTCTGCAACCACACCAGCTGCCTTTGGATACAGTGAGAGACCTGGTCTAAACTAAAACATGTTTAAAAAGGCAAAACAAAGTGAGCCTCTCTATATTTGTCCCTCTCTGATCCATAGGGATAATGGGTTACGTATATGATATTGTATATGTATATACATAAGTAGAGTGCTGAGCTGGGCCCAGTCCGGTGCAGAGGCCCTCCCAGTCAGTGCAGCCTTACTGTACGTGGTCATAGGAAGTGTGTGCTTCTCCTGTGTGCTGGCCGAAGGAGGGGACCTTCAGGGGAAACTGACTCCTCAACTGTTTATTTTTTGTTTTATTTCTTTTCTGCTGATGGGATTGTGGCAGACTGGGGGTGGAGGAATAATGCCCCCTCTCCCCCCCTTTAAAAAAAGAACACCATCGAGGCCTCCCCTTATCCCCCCCCCCCCACCCATTCCAGATCAATGGTTTTGTCATACCAGGGCTCAAGGTTTATAGTTATCTCATCCTCCTTCTCTGTGTCTCTCTCTCCTGTTTCTCTCCACTTGTCTTTCTTTGCACTTTTTTAATCCTCAAACCTTAATCTCCTTACCTTTGATTCATCTCTTTCTTTGTGTTTGTTCCTATCTGTCCATCTCTCTCACTTGCTGAGGGAGCCAGAGTGGAGAGGAGAGGTCTGGGAATTTGAGTCCGCACGGTATACTGTGCAGCGAAGGATCATGGTTAATGAAAGGTCAGAGATCAGCTCTGCACCAAAGAAGGTGTATTTGTCTTTTTTTTTTTTTTTTTTTTTTCTTTTACCCCCCCTCGAAATGTTCCACAGTGCTGATGGTGTTCCATTCCGTTCTGAGAATTAGCTGAAGCCAAAAAAAGACATTTTTCAGGAGGGCACGGTTAGTGGGGGTTAATTTTCCAATCCGCCTGTTTTTTTTTTTTTTATGGGAATGTACTCCCCGTTTGTTTTCTCCAGACTGTCTCTCATGCCATTTTGAAATCTGACCCCTCTCGACCCTGACAGCTCACAAGGTCTCTAGATGTAAATCACAGGTGTCCAGTCTTACCATTGTAAGGCAGGTGTGGGTGCAAGCTTTCTGCGCTACAACACCTGATTTACCTAAAAGTAAGGTCTTGACTTAAGACCTTTATTAGTTGACAGGTAGAAAGAGGTGGTTTTGTGCTGGGCTTGAACAAAAGCCTGCATTCAAACCGGGGAGTCTTGGATAAGATTGGAGACCCTTGATTTGGACGTGAGATTGAGGCTTTTGTGGTAGAAATGGGAGGGACTTGAAGATTTTTTAGGTGTTTTAGGTAATACCCCCACCAACCCTGTGTCTGGCTGAACAAGCCACTGGCACGCATGTGCAGAATCCTGGCATTCTAAATCTGTGCCCTGAAAGGAAATTTAAAAACAAACAGAAAAAAGCACTAGCCATTCGCAGGTCCCAAGCAATCCCTGAGCCGCACTTGTCGTACGGACAGACGCGCGGACAGGCTGAGGATGCACAGCGCGCATCAGCAGGGTCCGTTCTGTCCGTCCGCCCCCGCCCTCCGCAAACTCCATCCGTCTGCTACTCCTGCCTTGTGGTTCTGTCGCGAGGGCTCTCCACACCTCTCTGCGCTGAAGGGATTTTTTGCTTTTGTGGTTCTCACTGTTCACACACAGTAAATTGTTAACAATATATCTGGATGTCATTATTGTTTGCAACATAATAATAATAAAAAACTGTAAATATAAAGGCACGTTTTTGTCTTTTTCCTGTTAAATCCTGTCTGTCTTTCTCCCTGCAGGGGGGAGGGGTTTATGGGGTAAACGGTTGTTTGGCCAGCACGTATAGGGGTCCCCTAACCTCACTCATAAATAATAGCCAAACAAACTGTGTTGTGATGTAGTTGCACAAGGCTTTTCAACTTAAGTGTTGATCTGTGCTAATGGAGTAGTTGGACATGAAAATGGACCAGTTTGAAACTGAAAATATGGAGATGTAATTTTGTCAGGCCAGCCATAAACTCCCTCAGAATTCTGAGAGAGCCAATGTCAAAATGGGGAGGGAGGGGTCACTTTGGTGGGTTATGGGAGGGGCTGAGGTATGTTATAAAGTATATGTTGAACATTTTATTTTGAATGTATGTTAATACATGTGATGTATGACTTCCGTTTGGGAACTGCCTTTGTAAATGGAGGTAAAATGTGTTTTCGACATAAAATTTCCAATACACTTGCTTTTTGATTTGAAGATACCTTTGCCAGTCCAGCATTCTCAAGTAAAATTTCAGGCTATTGAAATGTATAATTTTAATGTATGCATAGCCAGATGAAATTTATCAATCTGTGGAAACCATTAAAGCCATCTAGAATAATTTGGATGATATATGACTTGTGAGATGAGTGAGAATATTGGGTGGAGGTTTATGTGATAAGGGGAAAAAAATCTGAAGAAAACCGGAAGCCAGAAATTAAATCAGAAATCTGAAAGTCAAGGCGAATCAATCTTAGAGTTAACATAAGAGGGTTTTCACATTTTTCTGTAACCTCTGTTGGAGCATGGACCATGGTATATTTTATTTTGTTACCAGCAGGAGTTTTTGTTAAAGGAGATGAAAGGACACCTATGGGTGAAGTAGAATTGGAAGTAATAAAGTATTCCTGCACATTTTCCCCATTTGATAGCTACCCTGCTAACTGTGCATTCAGAGAGAAGCAGATTTTAATTTAAACCATCTACATCAAGGATGTCATCTGTGATAATCTTTAGCCATGCGCTGGATGGAGGACAGACCCTGCCAGAAATTAAAGACACAATATGACTTTTCTCTCTAACCCTTACACTACTTCTCTTCCATTGTCTTTGGGTGGGGTAAGGAAGGGGTCGTAGTGTAGGTGGTGAATATGCGTATGATTGAATTTGATTAATTGTACAGGGGTGGGGGTGTGAAGCCGTAATTAACCTTGACAAATGTGTATGGAATTTAATATAAAGGGGAGTCGCTGCGAAAATTAATAAAGATTTTTTTTTCTCTCCAAAGGGCCATGTTAAGAATCGTAATGTGAATGACCTTGAAATGTTCAAATGGTTACGTACTGCAGCATTTTTAACCTACGAAATTATCATTGCTTTTTTCAATCATTTTATTCTGCCAGAATATTGACCGCCATATAACCTTCATCACATCACATTAAATTATAATACCCACACTTATTTCTGCACGCGAGGCAATGTGCACTCAGTTTGTGCATTTGGAAGACGTATTCTCTTTCACGTGCCAACGAAAGCCAGTCTGAAAAAAATTGTAAATGCTGATAGATGCGAACACTGGTGCATTCATCGTTGTAGCAATGTATTATTCATGTTGAAATTCCCGCAAAAAAACATAAATTTGCGTCTTGCCTTGATCAAGAAAGCGTGATAAGACTGGCGGAAAGTGTTAATTAACCAAATGAACAAATTATAAATTCTGGCTGACTTCCAACCAACTCAATAATGCCCAGTAATTAAAAAAAAAAAAAGCTGAAACAGTAGACTACTTGTTTTCTTTTCTCCCTGTATCACAGAAGGTAGTTGCTCGAGAGTGATACAAAGCAGATTCATGGAAAGCGGCGTAAATATTCATGGGTTTTAGCTGTTTTTTGATGCACCTTTCACATTTTTCTTGTCCTATACGTCATTCACCTTGCTGGTTTTATTCCTCGCCCTTTAAGCTACAGACGTATGATCATTACTTTACTGAATTTGGTATAAAAATGAAAATTCCAACGTATCACGAATGTTGAATGGGTTTGTTGATTATTTGATAATGAATAAGATACCGGAGGGCTCTGCCACATATTCGACCCAGATTTTGAAACTGCACCCTCATTCACCTCTGCTAGTGGTGCCGTGCAGTGACGTCATCTTGTGCGCCGGCGCGGAATCGTTGACGCGTTGCCTTGCTAAGCCATGAGCAGCGTCTGTACGTTATCAACTTCAATGTGCTGAACATCGCGAAGGTTACCCAGTTTTCGAAAACAGACGTAACATTCATTCCAAATTCTTGGACGATACTGCACTCAGTTTCAACAGAATTTTTACAGGCAGGTACACTTGGCATACATAAAAAGTAAAAATGACAGCTCTTGTTTAGCTAGTTGTAGTTTGATAGCAACAATTATATGCATGCTAGCTCGTGTTAGCGGTTTGCAAGCTCTCTCAAACTAATGTACAAGTTGCAGCTTGTGACTTTTGTGGTGAAAGGTAGTGTCCCTCGGTATTAATATGTGTTTGCAAGACGGTTTTGAAGCTTGACGGCTTCAAAGTCATATTTAGGCATGACAGAAAACTAGCCTGTTAACGCAACGTTCTAACGTGAAATAAACTCCTGTTAACTCCACAAAACTACTCAAGTTTTAGTTGGATATATTCAGGCAATTGTAAGGATGGCTACAGGTGGACATTCACTGACTGTAGCCGTGGCTACAGTTAAGAATCGGCTGCCAGTCCAGCTAAGTATATGGCCAGCTGACAGCTATGGGCAAATCACATGAGCCGACTGACAAGGAATTTCTGATCACCTTCAGAATACACTTGTCTTTTATTTAAAGAGACTGCTGTACGGTAGAACCACACATTATTGAAAGTGAGAGTGCTGACCATTAGCTGTTTTTGCTTTGGAAGTGGTGAATGATGTGAACATCATAGTTAAGCCATGGTGTATGTTACAGTCTTAAAATATGAAGTGCACGACCAAAACATCGAAATGCTAAACTGGATTTAGAGCAGCCCTTCATTTTCACCCAGTGGGTTAATTGTAACTGATGATTTATTCTCGTCCTCAAGTGTTTTGATTGGTTTTTAGGATGGCTCTAAACAAATCAATGCACCCGAGGAATCGATACAAAGACAAGCCTCCCGACTTTGCTTACCTGGCCTCCAAGTACCCAGAGTTTCAGCAGCACGTGCACACCAACCTCACCGGTCGAGTAGGGTAAGTCTGGGGCGCGAATGAGCACACCGCTGTGTTATTTTTCTCATTCAGATGATCCTCCTGAGATGGCTCAGAAAGACTGACATCAAAACTTATGGTAGAAGATTAAGCGAGAGGTGTGGCTGTATTTGAATGTGGTTTTCATTCAAATACAGTATATGCTTTTTAATGTTATTGATAGAATTCGTTGTAACCCACGTTAAAATCAAATGACTTTCCATAACAAGATATGAGTTGGTTGAACAGATGTACACAGGGATTGTTGTATTTTGGCAGATATTGTCATCCCTCAGCAAAGGATGTAATAGTAGGTAGTCCACAATAAATAAAAAAAACATCTGAAAAATCCTGATATTGTCTTGTTGGCTGTGAATGTTGTAAATAGTACATCCTACTGGATTAGTATATGTTAAAGTCTTCATGCTTTGTAACAGCTTGGACCCCTGAAGCCTGTTCCAGTCACAAGGAGACCAGTCGTTACACTGAAATGCACATGAAGATTTCCATGAGTCCATTCTTAATACAGAGATGGAAGTCTGACTAAACACACACAGTAAGCCAGGGGTGGGCAACCCTGGTCCTTGAGTGCCAGAGCCGTTTCGGGATTTCATTCTGCCCAAGTTCTTGAGTAGAGTTTGAGTAATTATGAAGTGCCTAATCCTGAATGGTGAAGCTCCTCTTCCAGCTCCAGCACATGGTCAACTGCAGTCATTAAAGCCTGATAATTAACTCTGTCTGTTAATTAACCCCTGTCTGATTACACCGTCAGGGGTTTGGCTGGAGTGAAAACCAGAAATGTCTCTGGCACTCAAGGACCAGGGTTGCCCACCCCTGCAGTAAGCAGTGTCACAGTCACAATTCTAGAAGGGTGAATGTTTATGCTGTTTGTTGTAACATGGCAGGCTATGTCTTTTTTTAAAGTAGCTAGATGAATGGTCATATTCGTTGTAGTGTATCAGGGTGAGTAGTTATATCTGTTCCAGTGGAGAAGAGTGAATGTTTGTATTTGTTCCAGTGTAGCAGAGTAAATGGTTATATTTGTTGTCGGTGGAGCAGGGGCCGTGTTTTTTTGCTCATGTTCAGTGGTTTAATTGTGCTGGAAAGAAACTGTAGAATTCTAATTGTGCTGGAAAGAAACTGCTGTTCACCCAAAACTCTCACATTTTTCACCCAAATCAACTCAAAGTGACTGCACTCTGCTGGGATGGTGAGGGGAGTGAGTGGTAGCTGTTCAAGCCAAGAGAGAGAGAGGGAAAGAGAGTACACTGTGGTGTGGCCTTAGGGTAGGGGGGTTTTGAGTGCTAGTGGAGTTGGGAGTAGGGTGTGCACAGGGGACTTGGTGGTGCCGCTGGCTCCTGAGCTCAGCTGCACCAGAACAGAATCATACATTCCTCTGGACCCTAGTGCCTGAAGGCTGACCTTACACACGTGCACATGCAGACACACATGCTTTCTCAAAGAAGCACATACACCTCGGAAACACACACACAACACACGCAAATTCCAGGCACTCACTCTCTCAGCAGCCTGTCACACTTATCATTGAACACTAAGATCAGGGCTGGAGGACTGAGGCCTGGCTCTGTGTGGATTGGTGATTGAGCAGGGATGATTGGCTACATGTTTCTTGGTACCATCTGTGACATCATTCCAGAACCCACTATGTAGTATCAGTTTAATGTAATGTCACAAAGGCTACCAATGATTCCTTTGGTATCACTGATGGGTTTTTGAACGATGTCACAATACCCTGTGTTCGTGGGAGGCTGTTCATTTGGAGATACCACAGAAGAAGAAAAAAAACCCTGCAACTTTTCTCTCAATCTGCGAGAAAAATGCCAACAAAAATTATTAAAAGTTTGAGAAATATTTTTGCCAATAACTAGACTAATGATTGAGCAAATTTCGCATTTCATGAGGATGTATGTCAGTAGGAGCCATCCAGCCATGCGAGTGGAAAAAATGATGACCACAGTGTGTCCAAATGCTAACGTGCTGCAGATCTGTAGCAGGCACTTAAGTGACGCAAGAGCAGTACGATTTCAATGGAATTCAGTCGGCACTATACAGTAGCCCATTTCGAATTCAGCTTATGAATCCCTTCTTAAAACAGAAATGGAAGTCTGACTAAACACACACACAGTAGGCCCTGTGACAGTCACAATTCTAGTCGGGTGAATGTTTGTGCTGTTTGCTGAAACATGGCAGGATTTATAGCTATGTCTTTTTTAGAGGAGCAACATGTAGCCAATCACCGCTGGTAAGAAAGCCTGCTCGGCATGCTGGGGTTTGTCAACATGACTCAAATTAACACCAGCTCAGGGCCAAATGCTACCAGGTTTTCGTTTTGGTTTTTCGAAAAAAAAAAAAAAAAAAAAAAACAAATTCAATTGAAATGTGTTGACAGACTAGGGAGTGTCTTTTGTACATTTGCATTCACTTTGGCTGGTTGATGACAAAGTTCATTTTGAACTGTGCCCGCAGCTATCTGGGATCAAATTTTGTAAGTTTGGCAAATAATATAGCCTGTAACAAAGTTGACAAGAGTGATACGATATGTGTCAAATCTACAATATATGGAGTCAGGTTTATAAAATTCCTGTTAACGAGGAGATTCCTAGTCCTGTGGCCTTTTGAAAAATGGACGAACACCTATACCTACTTTCCAGCTAGGGGGGCCTTAGTCTGCAGGGCATTTGTGGGGGAGGAGGCAGAGCAGTGGATTTGGCGGTTCGGAGATGGCCTTGGTGTGCCTGGTGTGTGATTGACAGGATCCAGGCAAGCCTAACGAGCTCACAGCTCTGCACTCCTGCCAGAGCTGGCAGCTCAGGCTGTGTTGGCCCCTTTTGATGATGCGATTTGAAAGGGACGTCATGTCGGCCAGACCTTCCTTTTGATTCATCATAATACTGTAGGGGGCCGGGGGGTGGTGGGAGTGGGGGTGAGAGGCCCAGACACCTGCCCTCAGCACATCGTCTGTCCTCCCCAATAATTAAGAGCCATCTCCCTGTGCACACACACACACACTTGTACAATCAACTGCACAGGTGCTGCACACAAACACTCATTTCCACAACCTTTGCATCATGAGTTCCTCTCAAAGTGATGTACGTTTGGAATCGGTGCTGTGGATCATGGAGAAGCATGTCTGGATTGTAGATTCTTCTGTTTAACTATATCCCAGTTGTGTGTCGAGAGTCGTGTTTGGACCAAGCCGACCATTTGACCGCAATTTGACCATAGCAGGACTGCAGACCTTGCAGCTTGTCTGCCAGCTCAGCATTTTAATGGCAGTAATCGCCCGTCATGGCTGACTGCAACAGAGACCAGTGCCACACCCCCCTTCTTCTTTCTCTCTTTCTCTTTCTTTTTGTCCTCATGCTTTGTCTTTGTACCTTCTCTATCGTTCACTATCTCCCTCTGTCCCTCCCTGCTCCTGTTTTTCTCTTTTGATCCCTGTTGTTGTGTTTCTGTCTCTCTTCCTTCCTCTCTCCATCACTCCCTCTCATTTACTCTGTCCTCCTCGTATCTCTCTCTCCCGTCTCATAGTCCAGAGGGATAGTAATCATTCCTGTGGTTGTCTGTTCGTCATACTTTGTGACACTTTCTCTCTCTCTCTCTCTCTCTCAAACACATACACACAGTCTCTGTCTCTCTGTCTACCTCACCCCCTCTTCTTTTTTCTCTGACTTTCTTTTCTCTTATTTCTGCTGTTTTCTGTTGTATCTCTCTGTGTCTCTTTTCTCTCTGTACTTCTATCTCCTTTCTGTCTATCTCTATTTCTGTTCTTTCTGTACCTCTACCTCTTTTTGTCTTTTCTCTCCCCCTCTCTCTCTTCTCTCTACATTGCTTTTTGGAGTGTTCAGAAGCACTGTGTTGAACCCTGGTGATAATGATGATGAATATGAAAATTATGATGATCGTTATTATGATTATTGTTGTTATTTTTTGCGTGGTGACGTCTTTGCGTTATGGCGGGGCTGTCTCTGTTACTCACCACTGTGTCTCTGACAGCATCACATCCTGTGCGGAGGGTGGTTTCCACGGAGACGCCGGCTCCTGATGATGGGATTCTAATTATAGCGGACGGGTGACCGCCGCTGAGCGGCGTCGCTCACGGCAACGCAGCATCAGAGAGGAGGGAAGGGGCCTCACACCAGCTCATACACACCTGTGCTCACATTCCAGAAACGCTTTGGTTTGGTCATGTCACAGCCCTATCTATAAGCTTTGAAACAATAATACACTGGTGTGCTTCTTTGTACTGAGGAGTTTTATTTCAGCTCAGATTAAGATTGTTGCCTTGCTCTAGTGATGTTGAATATATGCCATCTGGTCTGAAAATGTTGTTGGCCATGTCTGGCTGTTCATATTCAAAGCACATAGTGTTGCATGTCTGTATGAAATTGGATTTACAAAATAGTTTCCTAAAATTGGGATCCTCTCCCCCTAATAATCTATTGAATACCATCCCACAAATAACATGAAAGTGTTGTGTTTAACTGGATAGTGTTTTTTGTGAAATGATAGCACCTTCCCCATGTTAAAAATGAAATGCATGTCTTTGTAGACCTGAAGGCAACCATCCCATGATTATTAGAGTGTAAAATACAGCTGTGTAAAGTTAGTGCATGTTTGAACCTACAACTGTTTGGCTAATGAACCCAGCTCTCCACCTGTTATTCCAGGGTTTGTGGTTGGTTTGTCTCTGGATTTTTGGAGATAAATGGGGCTGTAGAATGAAGTCTTGTCACTGCGCACCATGGATTTGATGAATGGAACCATTATGCTGCCCCTGCGGCATCTCTGTCACACCAGACGCCAACTGTCACACAACGCTGTCAATCAAACCCAGAATGTGTGTATGTTTGTGTGTGTGCATCTCTGTACGTACATACGTGTGTCCGTGTGCGTATGTGTGTGGTAGCCGGGAAATGGTGAAGGTTGTTGTGGAGAAGGTCATAGTTACTGTGAAAGACCTGCTCACTCACAACCCACACCATATGTGCCTCTTGCCAACTCCAGACACACACACACATACACTCACACCTGCCGAGCCTCACGCGCCAAATCCAGACAGAAACCCCAGCAATGTGCCAGACAGTCCTGCTACCGCCAAACTGCCTAATTACATCTGCAGAGGTGTGAATCCGCACATGCACGCACACACAGGCACACCCCTCTTGCTCAGTCAGGCTCACACACAAGCACACATGTGTTAACCACACACTTGTACATGTGTTAATCAGATACACACCCTAGGCTTGCTGGGAGTTTCTTCTGTTACATAAAAATATGATTTGGAGGCTGTTGAATGGTAAAGAATCAGGAAAAGCAGAGGCTAGATATGCTTTGTGTACAGGTGTGTGTGTGTGTGTGTACTCATACAGGCTAGGACAGCTGATCCTAGATCAGTCTGTGTGTCAGCCAGGCCATAGCCCCTGTTTTAGATACTGAATAAGGGCTTGACATTGTTGATCCAGCATCAGTAAGTGGTTGTTTATGTCCCTTTTATTAGTCTGTGAATGAGAATTATAGCTAATCCAGAAGCAGTCTGTGGTGTGGGCACACCCCTGTTTTATACATTAATCTATGTTCATCTGTAAATAAGGATTTGGGAAACCCGATCCAGGTGCAGTTTGTGGCTTGTTATCCCCTTGTGTTATACTGTGACTGTGTTGTTACTACTCATCTAGGATCAGCGTGTGGCTGGTTATCCCATGTGCTTGCCTGAGACTGTGTTGTTGCAGCTGATCTGAGGTCAGTGTGTGTGTGTGTGTGTGTGTGTGTCTTCCTCCCCAGGCTGAACTTTAAGGACCCAGAGGCGGTGCGGGCTCTAACCTGCACGCTGCTGAAGGAGGATTTCGGGCTGAGTATAGAGATCCCCCTGGAGCGGCTGATCCCCACCGTCCCACTCAGGCTCAACTACATACACTGGGTGGAGGACCTGATCGGGGCCCAGGGGGAGGGAGAGAGCGGCCCGCGCAGGGGCATAGACATAGGTACACCCTGTGTGTGTGTGTGTGTGTGTGTGTGTGTGTGTGTGTGTGTGTGTGTGTGTGTGTGTGTGTGTGTGTGTGTGTGTGTGTGTGTGTGCGTGCGAGCGTGCGTGAGTGAGTGAGCAGTGCGTGTGTAATTGACACCAATCAGCTTTATGATTGATAACTGTGGGACTAAGAGCAGCAGAACAGAGTATAATCAGTGACCCCACCTCCTGCCCCTGACCCCGCCCACAGAGACCTGCGTGTCCATCGGGACGCTAACGTGACATCCCCACTCTGAGAGACGGCCCGGAGCGTAATGGCCGGGGCCGTCCTTGGGGGATCCCTGTGCAGACACGCATACCACCACTCATATGCATACGCACACACACTTACTCATACACGCTATACACTGGCCTAAACGTACTTTGCAGTATAGAATTGCAATGTCACATAGAAAAACAATATTATCTGTGGTTTCTGTATCATGATAATATCATGTCATGAGGTTCCTGTTAAGTCACAGTTCATAGCTCATATGTGTTTGTTCTGCATGGTCTGTTGAACAGGATCGGATAGTGTGGATGTGTTTGTGTGTTGACCCTGTGTGTTTATGTGAATGTGTTGATGCTGTGTGTGTTTACTGTCTGCGTGTGGCAACCTCAGGTACTGGGGCCTCCTGTATCTACCCGCTGCTTGGCGCCACCATGAACGGTTGGTTCTTTCTGGCCACTGAAGTGGACGATATCTGCTTCGACTATGCCAAGAAGAACGTGGAGCACAATGGCCTGTCTGACCTCATCAAAGGTGAGCTCACAAGCCACAGTGCCCCCTGTATATCCTGTAGAGGATAGCAGTGTGCATGAAAAGAATTCTAATGCCATGCATTATTACAGTAGTTGATATATATCTTTCCTAGTTCCTAGTGGTACGCCAATCCTGTAGTCAGAAGTTAAAGTGAATGCAGTTTTGGTCTATTGTTGAAATCTGTGTACTTTCATCAGTAGTTGCGTTTGTATGTTTGGGCAGTGATTGATACTTATGTGCTGCTTTTCAGTAATGGTTTGTAGTGCATTAGTGTGTCAGCAGTGGGCAGTGATTCATGTGTGTGTCTTTTGGTCATTAGGTGATGTGTCTATGTTGCTGGTCAGTTGTGGTCAGTAGTTAATGTGTTCATGTTGTGGGTCAGTAGTGGTCAGTACTTGATATGTCTTTGTTGCTGGTCAGTAGTGGTCGGTAACTGATTTTTCTGTGTTGCTGGTCAGTGGTGAAGGTTCCTCAGAAGACCCTGCTGATGGACGCCCTGAAGGAAGAGTCAGCCTTGGTGTATGACTTCTGCATGTGCAACCCGCCCTTCTTCGCCAACCAGCTGGAAGCAAAGGTACATGCTTACTCACACTCTCAAGCATACTCATGCACATGTACGCACACTTAAAATAAGAATATACATCCATAGTCTCGCAGTCTTTCACACTCAGGCACACAGTTACTGTTCTGTGCGGTACAGTCATGGTGCAGCTCTCAGTCAGGGCTGTGTGTGTGTGTGTGTGTGTGTGTGTGTGTGTGTGTGTGTGTGTGTGTGTGTGTGTGTGTGTGTGTGTGTGTGTGTGTGTGTGTGTGTGTGTGTGTGTGTGTGTGTGTGTGTGAAGGCAGGCAGCATCAGATGGTGGCAGTGCTAACAGCAGCCTGGCTATGCTGGGAGAGATTAGCTGCAGCACAGATGGTGAGGGAGGGAGCAGCATAATGAGTTAATTACTGCCAATCAGAGGTGATCAATCAATCAATCACTCATATCAAACATGTTTACACGGCACTCCAGACTAAAGAGCTGTCAGGGCGTGTGCCCCGAGACCGGTTATGGCGAGCCAGTAAGAACACTCGTTTGCATGGCGAGGGTGGGGCCATCACTATGGTTACGCAGAAACCACACTGGGGTTTAAGAAGTGCAGGTGGTCGCAGCTACCAGTGGTATGTGTGTGTGTGTGTGTGTGTGTGTGTGTGTGTGTGTGTGTGTTTGTGTGTTTCCCTCCACATCGCTCTCTTTGTTCTTGTGTTCCACTGTCTCTTATTTTTTCATCTTTTTCCTCATCTGGTTCTCTTCCTGCCTGCGTTTTGTCCTATCCTCTTCTCTATTTATTTTTTAGCAAACCTATTTTTGTCAAAAGATATATGTGCCGATATATTCAGTAGCAATAGAAAATCTGTACCTATGTGTAGTCATGGCGTAAAATCCATTCTTTGGATATAAAAAGGAAAATACAGAAATATAAGAAAGATATAATACAAGAAAATGGTAATCAAAGTGTAGTTCAAGGGCATATCTTTCTCTATCTCTCTCTCACTCTCTCTCACTCTCTGCAGGGGGTGAACTCACGGAATTCGCGCAGGCCCCCCCCCAGCTCAGTGAATACTGGGGGGGTCACAGAGATCATGGCAGAAGGGGGGGAGCTGGAGTTTGTGAAGAGGATCATCCATGACAGTCTGCAGCTAAAGAAGAGACTGCGGTGAGAGACAGGGATGATGTGTGTGCACTGTACGAGTGTGCAGCAATGCAGTCTGGAGTTAAACCTGCAGACACTGTGGCCCTCCAGGACTGGAGTTAAACCTGCAGACACTGCAGCCCTCCAGGACTGGAGTTAAACCTGCAGACACTGCGGCCCTCCAGGACTGGAGTTAAACCTGCAGACACTGCAGCCCCCCAGGACTGGAGTTAAACCTGCAGACACTGCGGCCCCCCAGGACTGGAGTTAAACCTGCAGACACTGCGGCCTTCCAGGACTGGAGTTAAACCTGCAGACACTGTGGCCCTCCAGGACTGGAGTTAAACCTGCAGACACTATGGCCCTCCAGGACTGGAGTTAAACCTGCAGACACACTGGAGTTAAACCTGCAGCACTGTCCAGGACTGGAGTTAAACCTGCAGACACTGTGGCCTTCCAGGACTGGAGTTAAACCTGCAGACACTGTGGCCTTCCAGGACTGGAGTTAAACCAGCAGACACTGCGGCCCTCCAGGACTGGAGTTAAACCTGCAGACACTGCGGCCCTCCAGGACTGGAGTTAAACCTGCAGACCTGTTTTTAGAAACAAAAAAAGTGAAAGAAAGAGATGCAGAGGTGGAGAGTAAAGAAGGTAGAGAGTGAAAAAGAAAGGAGCAGAAGGAAAGAAAGTAGACAGTATGAGAGTAAGTTGGATTGGGGGAAATGACAAGAAGAGGATGAAACAGAGAAGGGGAGAGAGTGAAGGGGTTAAATGAGGGAGAGGAGGAGAGTGAAAAGAGAGGGAGAAATGAAGAATAGGGGGAGATGGGAAGAGGTGATGAGTGAAAGGGTAGTGGGGAAGTAACATGCAAAGAGACATGAGAGCAAAGAGAGAAACAAAGCAGTCTGAAAGTGGAGAAGATTTTAAGTGGGTGGAGAGTACATGGGCTTAAGTGTGGGAGAAGAGGAGATAAGGAAGAGAGGAAGAAATGAAGAGCAAATTAGGAGAAGATGGGGACTTGGGGTAGAATGAGGAAACGAAGAGGGGGGTGAGTGGAGAGGAGTCAGTTGGGGGGCAGGATATGGGGGTGCAGGTGACACTGAGACACTGAGCCATACGGCACCAGTGACAGATCCACTGCACAGCGTTTATTTAACTCAACCACAGACGAGATAAACAGTCTCCCCAATTACACACGTCTGGATCAACCCCCTCCCCCCTCACCCCCTGCCCCCAGGGAACAGCTGTGACACCCCCACACACACTCCCCCTGTGTGGGGACCTGTCACAGTCCTGCTGGAGTGAGACGGAGAGGGGGTGCTGATTACAGAGCCCACACCTGGGCTCCCCGCTGGGGCCGAGGGGACGGGGGATAAGGGGGGAACAGGGGGGGTCCCCCATCACCCCCGCTTCCCACTCCCCTCAGCTACAGGCCCTCTGCATGTGCAGTCCTGCTCGGGCTTGTCCATGTGTCTGCGTCCCTGCTGCTTTAACGTTCCGAAAATAAACGGCCACCTCATGTGTTTCACGCCAGGTGGCTGTGACTCTGGGTGCTTAGGGCCAGAGTGCTTAGTCTCTTTAAGGGTGTATGCAGCTCAGTCAGAGCACACTTTACATTGCAGTGCATGTTGTATTTTATCAGTGTCAAACAGACATGCCCATTGTAATGTGTACTTTTCATTTTAAAATTGGCATATGCCCCTGCAGAGATGCAGGTCAGTTTTTGACTGAATGCCATACACTCTTAAAGAGACTGAAAGGGGGATCACAGCCATGCAGGGCCTGATGTTGGACCCTCAGTTTGACACTCTCCTTGTCCAGTTGTCTGATATTCCTCACAATCATTACTCTGTACTGTAATGTCACCCTCATCAACTGCGCACAGAGGTACAGAACAAAGACAGTCTCAATTGCACACCTGTAGCAGGGCGTGTCCTGGGTGCGGCAGGTGGAGACAGAATGCTCCACTCCTCAGCTGGTGTCCATGGTTACTGTCAGTCCTCCTGATTGGCTGTTTGGTCTGAGTCTCACCATAAACGCGCCCCTCTCAAACAAGCCTTTCGGCTCTTAGTCAGCCTGTTTCCCTCCTCCTGCCACCTTTTCAGTCATAACGATGTTTAATTCAGCTTCATCATAATGCACAAGCCCGTTTACTTACCGTGTGTAATTTAGCACTTTTACAACTTGATATACTGCATTTTGCCTCCCATAAGAGGCACATGTACATGTTGAATGTTATTTATGCTTTTGCTTTAATTTATAAATGCGTCTGTCATTGGTTTGTCTAATGCACAAAGGTCTATAGGGCTCAAAGCTGCAACACTTCCATACTGATATCCCTTTGGGGAGAGCTGCACTTGGAAGCTGTATTCCAGCACCAAGGTGCCAGTGCCTCGTAATTATTAGTATTCATTTAACAGGAATATGGTCCAGTCACCATTAGACAGTGTCACAGTACAGAATATGAACATGCGTGTTTTATTTTTCTATTTTTCATATTTTTTTGCACCTGTCTGAGAGCATGTAAATACAGGGTGCACTTTGTTTTCTCAGCACACCTGGAGTGTTGTAGTTATTGTTGTGGACGTATCGCCCACAGACGATTCGCAGCCCCCAGAGCCAACCCCCCCAACGTCTCCAGACCCAGCCAGCGGTTAGAGTGGTTTAGCTGCACCCCCGGCGTGACAAATTGGGAGACATCTGTGGATATTAGTGCTGTTTAATATTTGATGTCACACTGTGCCCCCCCCCCCCATACTAACCCTCCACACACAGATCTCCCAGCATGCAGCACTCCAACCCCCTCGCCCCAAACCTTCAGTGCCGCAGTGCCGGTTACGAAGGTTACAAATTGCCCTGGAGGAAACGCACACCTTTGTGTTCGTTGTGTTTGACCTGAATAGAAAGGTAGCACATGCACATATATATACACACACACACACACACACATACATGCTAGTCTGTTATGCTTGGTAGCCACAGCTACCAAGAGTGGGGGGGGTAGGACTCAGTGCCACACAGAAATATAGAGAAATAAATAATTGTAACTTTAAATTATTTATTGAGGAAAAAAATAAAGACCCTGAACAAATAGCCAATGGAAATACACTTGTTGTGGAACAATGCAGTGCTATTTTCCTGTTGCGGTTTTGCTGTGTGAGAGTGCCTGTGTTTACGGGCTCTATTATGGGGCAGTGTGTGATATGGCAGGGCCAGAAGTGTGGAGTGTGGACAGCCAGTCCGGTGTGTTTTGTCTTTTTTCCTCAAACAGATTTTAATTTTTTGCCCAAGTAAAATGCGGTGACTTCCTCTCACGCCAGAGCCTCCTGCAGTAGCTGATCCCTTTGCTATCGTTTTTGCCTCATGGACAGTTCCAAAGTGATTCAGCAGCCTTCTGCCGAACTGTAGTTCTTATGGGAAAAATATATTCCATTTTTCCAGAGTTTGCTGTTTACTTATTTTTTATTATTAATTTATTTAATGTTTGCCTGTCACACTCTCACAACTTCAAACTGCTGAAATCTCTTGGTGCAGCAAGAAATTACAAAATAAACAAACAGTTTGTGCTCAAAACTACACTTGATTATTTTTTAGAGATGTATGAAGAACGGGGAATAAGCCCAATCGCAAAACAGATTGTTCAGAAGCATTCTTCAGTGTGCTGTTAGAGAGGGGAAAAGTGCAGTATATACAAAGCAGCTGTCTCATGTTTTCCTTTAGGAGTCCCACATGAAATCACAGCGAATTGTTTAGATCTGCAAGAGGGATTTGCTCTCTGTTTTCTACTATATATATATATATATTGTAATTTATTTTATTACTGATATATAGACACAAAAACGTGCTGTTTTGTCTGTTGTTTTTCATTATTGGCCCCCCACTTGGCTCCCCCGGCTGATCACTTTGCACTTCCTGTTTGCAGGTGGTACAGTTGCATGCTGGGAAAGAAGTGCAGCCTGGCACCTTTGAAAGAGGAGCTGAGAAAGCAAGGGGTAAGGTCATCTATACACATCACACCTGCGTATCTTCTGCGGCCGTACGCATCCCACCTGCGCATTGTCTACAGTAGTATTCATCACATCTGCATGGTGTCTGCATACATATGCACATCACACCAAAAGTACTAGTCAAATGTATCAGTCATATGTCTGTAACTCTTAAGTTAAAGCCCAAAATACAAGCAACAAGTTGTTATTTAGACCAAACAGCCAGAGACCGAATTCTTTTTAGTTTGTATGCAAACCAGCTAGACTGATTTACAATGTAATGGAAGTGATTGCCTGATGAAGAGCAGATGCTGGAGTTAAAAGCATCAAACGCACAGAGTCTGAGACCGCTGGTCTGCACAGCATCCTGCTCTACATCGAACCTGGATGTGAACATCCCAGTGGCCTGCGCGTCTCACCTGGCACAGCCGTTCTGCGCATCCATACACAACCGGCTGGGTTTAGAAGTGTGTTTATGTGTGTGAGCCTGGGACTTTATCTGTCTGTGCATCTGTCCTCGTCACTGAAGTGTCCCAGCCATTTGGCCCGGTTTGACCTGGCTTTGACCCGGGCCAGGACAGGGGAACACGCGTGAAAGATGCGTAGCTTTGTGATAATTAAGCTCCCGTCAGTCAACAGCCCTCCCCGAAGCCAAAAAATCTCCCAAAATCCCCTGCTCCCTCGCAATGCTGTCTCCACTCATCAGAGTCAGCAGTGCTCTGGCCAACATCCAGCGAAAAAAACGCACCCTTGTTTTTAAATTAAAATGCTAATGCCTCTCCCACTTTCTCTCCCTCCCATTCTCTTGTGTGTTTTTTCCATTTTTTTTTCCCTCCCTCTGCCTTCGAACAAGTCAAATTGTCAATTTTAAAGTCACTTGCAGGAAATCAGAAAAGAGAAACTGTGTCACAATGTTATGGAAATTAAAAAGAAATGTTAACGACACAAATCCATTATTGAGTTTTCCTTTTATGTAGGCTAACAGGAAAACATTGAGTTATTTATCCAGTTCATCTGTCACACACAAACAGTGAAGCACAAAATATTAAAGCTGACTGGAGCAGATGTGTGTGTGTGTGTGTGTGTGCGCGCACGTGTGTGTGTGTGTCCTGCAGACACTAAGAGTGTCTGTGTGTCTGTACCTGTAGGTTTCCAAGGTGACCCACACAGAGTTCTGCCAGGGTCGTACCATGCGCTGGGCACTGGCCTGGAGTTTCTACGACGACGTCACCGTGCCGGTGAGTCCTGGTGGTGGGTTTCGGGGAGGAGTTAAAGTATGAGGGTAATATGAAAGAGGTGTCCTAGAGTCACAGTGTGCAGGGCAGGTCATAGTGAGTGGCCAGGGTCACAGGGCAGGGGTCAGTTGGGGTTGGGGGGCGAGGGGCGAGGGAACAGTGATGGGGCAGGTTAGGGGAGGAGTCATAGTTAGGTTTGGGGGCAAGTTAGAGGAGTGAGGTAGGTTTGGGGTGCGGGGGGTTTGTCTGGGAGTCTGTATGTATTCATAAGACATTGTGTGTGTATATGAGAGTACTTGTGTGGGTGCGTGCATGCCAGAGGGTTTGTGTGTTTGTGTGTGTGTGTGTGTTAAGATTTTGTGTGTGTTTGTGTCTAAGGTTAAGATTTTGTGTGCGTGTGTGTGTTTGTAAGGTTACGATTTTGTGTGTGTGTGCATGTAGCACTCTGTGGGTCTGGGCTGCCCTTGCTGAATTATGCATTCTGGCCTGTTCCATTAAAGGCACTTAACCCGCTTCTACCAGGAGCTGTTACTGTTCCCTCATTTGCTGTATCCTGGCAACAGTTGCTGGGGGTGCATGTGCGTACACGCCACAGCCGCACTCTTTGGCTACAGAGAGAGAGAAACAAAGTGGGGATAGAGAGAGTGAAAAAGGAAACGGCAGAAAGTGGGTTTGAGAAAGAGAGACAAAGTGTCAGATGAGTTATATTTCATTGTTATGCTGTGTTGTTCAGCAGTCTGGGGGAGGGAATGGTGCTACTGAAGAAAGAGGTTTTAAGTACAGGATGAATACAGTATATATATATGTTTGTGCAGTGTATACAATGAGCAAAACAACAAACTCAAGAAACAAGGCGAACAAAGAAAACAGTTTTGTCATAGTGTCATGGTAGAAGGAAGGAAAACGGAGAACAGCAGGAGAGAGGAAGAGGGGGGAAAGCAAAGAGAGACAGAGAGCAAAAGAGATGGGCAGATGGAGAGACAGATAGAGGGAGGGAGGAGTGGAGCAGGTAAGGGGGGAGAGCTTCGGGTGGGGTTGGGGGGGCTGCAGAATGGTGTCAGTGTGTGAGGCGAGCTCCTTTGTGGGTCGGCCCCCACTGGGGCAGTTGAGCAGAAAGATTGCCCTACATTCACACCCCCCCAGCAACACTACCTTGCCCCAAGAGCACTGGAGACCAGTTTGAGGTGGATTGGATATGAGGGCGTGCAAATTACTCTTTCTCTCCCTCTCTTGCCCCCTCCCTCGCTCTCTCTACCCATCTCTCCACCCTCCTTCCCTCCTTCCTTGGGGTGGGGCTGCTGTTGCCAGGGTCTGTGCCAGTCTCTAAGAGGGCCATTCGGTCTGCTACCCCTCCCCAAAGTCTGTGTTTTTCCCTCTGATTAGTTTAAGAAAGTACTGCAGAACCTCATACATATATGAATACAAACTTCACAGTTACAGATTGACGACTTAGCCAACTACGAAACCAAGAAACAGCTAATTCGATGATGCTTTAAGTTGAGTTCTGTGTGGCCAGAGAGTCAACGAGCTGAGCATTATACCAAACCGCACCAAAAGAAAATCTGCCATGTTTGTCATAAGGGACAGAACCAAATGAAACAGTTCACAGAAGTACTGCTTGAAAGGGCTCAGTGAAAATGAGCCGTATCACTGGGAAACCCAACACAGAGAAAATCATTATGAACATTCTTGTAAGATTCCAGCTGGTTAAGTTAAACCAAGGTTTGTAGCTATGAAACTATCGAAAACTATTCTGAAGGCAGTAATTTAAGTCAAAGTTCCCATTTTTAAAATGCTACAAATTCTGTAAATTCTTGTTACGTTTTGACATTGCATTCAAAGTTCAAGCAGTTCCAGAAGGACCTCACTCTCCTGACGCTTTTGAATCACAGAGGGTCCAATGTGAATCTGTTTTCCCATTCAATGTGTTCCCATAGTTACACCAAACTCTTGTTGGTGTTTAGTGTAACTATGGACAGTGCAAGGACAGTGAAGTAACACTTTAATTACTTTAAGTTCAGAACAAAATGGTTGGAAAGAAGGCTTACGATTTGCACACCTGGTAATTACTGAGAAACAGGTGGCTGCCTAGAACGTTTTTTTTTTTTTTCTTTATGGATGAAAAATCACAATGCTCATACACACTGTATCCTGTACAAAAGCTCTTTGAGATGACAAATGTTTCCATGGGGACAAAGCATATTTTTCTCCCATTCCAGGAGAATCTGTCAGCAAACTGTTTGTTTACTGAAGCAGTTCAGGTGTAGTGCCTTCATTAAGAGTACAACAGCAATGCCTTATCAGGGAGTTGAACCTTCAACCACTGAATTACAGGGCCATCCCCCTAACCACTATAGTGCAGTGAACACCTTATCGGTTTGTGTGTCCATCATCTGAATGTTTTAACGTTAGAGCAGTGAGCCGTGTCTGTGCGTGTGAGTCTCTGGGTCATGTGATCACTGTGCTTTTTATGACAGCCAAGCTCTGTGGCATGTAACTCGTTATTTGAGAATTATTAACGGGGGGACTCAGGTCTTGGGGGTCAGCAGAGGGGTTGGGGGTTAAGCTTGGGGGTGTGCTGAGGGGGCTTCAGGAAGAGAGTAGAGAACCTGTATCGCTCTTACAAGGGAGTTTCTTTTGGCCACAAGGAGAGCTATTTTGGCTGTTTAAACTCATGGCGGAATGATAAGAAGGGTTCATCGTTTGAAAAACCAAGATTTGTGTAATATCTGTGACAGTTTTGGAACATAACTGTAATTGCCACATAAGTGTCGTGTTCTACTTGTGTGAAACTGACACCACATACAGTTTGGAAATAAACATGGAGGCAGTTGATCAACTTTCCGTTGACATTAATTATCAGAATGCCTCTGAGTATGAGCGTGTCACTGAAGTGTCGTGCCAAAGTTGCACACAAATGAAATTGTCCCGTGGATACAAACTTACTAGGTCAGACACAGCCATAGAAAGCAGCTGTCAGATGTACAAGCTGGACATCCATGTTGGTTCTGAATGTGAAATAGAAGTTACTGTGACTGAACTCAGGAGCAACAGGCTCCATGCACTTGTGTGCGCTTGGGACGGACATTTTGGTGCAGAATTTGAAATGCACAGTGTTTCAGACAGTGTAGTGTGAGCCAGTGTGGAGGCACTGGGAGAGAGAGAGAGAGACACACATGTGTCTTTGTGCATGTAGGAGTATGAATACTTGCGCACGTGTGTATGTATGTGGTGGATGACTCTGTGTGTGTGTGTGTGTGTGTGTGTGTGTGTGTGTGTGTGTGTGTGTGTGTGTGTGTGTGTGTGTGTGTGTGTGTGTTGTTGATTGTTGATTGTGTGTGGGTGTGCGTGTGCATTAGTGTATGGGATGATTTAGTGTGTGTATGTGTGTGTGTGGGAGAGTGGGTGTGAGAGAGTGTGAGGGGGCGAGTGAGCGTGCATGTGCGTGTGTGCGCGCCTGTGATTGTGTGTTTATCTGTAACTCTATCTGCTGTGTAGAGGATGTGCTCAGTACACAGACTCACCGGTCTGATGGATTTTATTGATTTTCCTTCCCCTGAGCAGCAGGCTCATCAGCAAACAAAGACACAGCCAGATAGACCAGGGTTGAGCACAGAGAGGGTGGGGTTTAGTATAGAGAGGGTGGGGTTTAGCACAGAAAGGGTGGGGTTTAGCACAGAAAGAGTGGGGTTTAGCACAGAGAGGGTGGGGTGTAGGACAGAGAGGGTGGGGTTTAGTATAGAGAGGGAGGGGTTTAGCACAGAAAGAGTGGGGTTTAGCACAGAGAGGGTGGGGTGTAGGACAGAGAGGGTGGGGTTTAGCACAGAGAGGGTGGGGTTTAGTATAGAGAGGGTGGGGTTTAGCACAGAAAGAGTGGGGTTTAGCACAGAAAGGGTGGGGTTTAGGACAGAGAGGGTGGGGTTTAGGACAGAGAGGGTGGGGTTTAGCACAGAAAGGGTGGGGTTTAGCACAGAAAGAGTGGGGTTTAGCACAGAGATGGTGGGGTTTAGGACAGAGAGGGTGGGGTGTAGGACAGAGAGGGTGGGGTGTAGGACAGAGAGGGTGGGGTTTAGCACAGTGAGGGTGGGGTTTAGTACAGAGAGGGAGGGGTGTAGGACAGAGAGGGAGGGGTGTAGGACAGAGAGGGTGGGGTTTAGCACAGAGAGGGTGGGGTTTAGTACAGAGAGGGTGGGGTTTAGCACAGAGAGGGTGTGGTGTAGGAGAGAGAGGGAGGGGTGGAGGACAGAGAGGGCGGGGTTAAGCACTGAGGTCTGAGTAACAGCAGAAACCAGCATATACCCTAGGCACTCCAGGGCTGGAATTGAGCTGGAAAAAAGCTTTGTCAAAACTTATTCATAACAGCCTTGTGGGATATTGCTATTGATGGTCAGGGTTCAATCCCTGTGACAGGCCATCTCAGAAGCCCAGCCAATGAAAATGTCTTAAAATCTATGCCTATGTATGCTTCTTCAGTCCCTGTGATTGGTGCCCTGTTTCTCCTCTTGTCCTGTGATTGGTTGTCTGCTTTCTTTCCTGTCCCTGTGGTTGGTTGTCCACTTCTCTCCTGTGCCTGTGACTGGTTCTATGTTTCTCCTCTGTCCATGTGGTTGGTTCTCTGTCTCCCTGAGTCATTGTGCTGGTTTGACTCCTCTGCTTTGTACTCGGTTGCTGTGCTCTTTGTTCAGAGAGCTGTGCTGCGTGACACTTGTTACAGCATGATTGAACATTTCATTGATTGATCTCAGCCCCAGTCCTTCTCTGTAAACAAGTGACAGCATAAATGCATGGACATAAACATTCATATATGAATGTACATACATTCATACATACATGCATGTGTCTGAGTGTCTATGCAGGCATGTGTGCACGTGTGTGTGTTGTGTCTTTACATGCATGTGTCCATGAAAGTGTATGAATGCATGTGTGTGCGTGCGCCTGCATGTGTAATTGAATGTGTGCATGCATGAGTGTGTGTTTATGTGTGTATTAATGTGTGAGAGTGTATATGTGTATTTATAGAGATTTTTGTGTCTGTGTCTGTGTGTGTGTGTGTGTGTCTGTGTCTGTGTCTGTGTGTGTGTGTGTGTGTGTGTGTGTGTGTGTGTGTGTGTGTGTGTGTGTGTGCTAAGACTGCTCTCTCAGTTCGGTTCCAGGTCTGCACTGGATCGCAGACAGTGAGGGGAAACGTGTACGAGTGGGGCCCTCCTCTGGCTGCATATGATATTGCACTCTTTATTTTTCTTGCAAGTCACTGTTCTCGCCATTTCAGTTTCCTGTTAGTTCATGAGGATATTGATTTTAGTACATCTGCTTAAAATGATATGATTTTAAGTAAAGATTCTACCTCCTTTTCTAAACATACTTTTTGTCAAGGATGTGATTTTTGTTAAGATTAATCAGGAAATAGTGATTTTCAGACCATTTACACCCTACGAAGAGACACGGGCACCAGGGTGTATCATAAGCACACACACAGGTGCTCTTCGGTAACTGAGAGCATCAGCATGACAGCTGAATGAGCACTGATCAGCAGTGAAGCCAAATGTTACTGCAGTCATCAGGTGACATCAGGAAGTTTACCTGCTCTTTGAACTGTTTTTAAGCAGTGTTTTTTTCTAGATAGTTTTCACTTCTTTTCAGGGAGATATCAAGTCTCTCTCTTTCATTCTTTTCTCCTCAAATTCTTCCTTTGATTCCTTTCCCTCTTTCTTTATTTCTACTGTTCCCAAATTCAAAATGAAATTGTTTTATTGGAAGGAAATACATTTATAGATATTGCAAAAAACATACAGAATCTAATTTTAAGTTCAATATGAGCTGTTCATATGTAAACTGCAACTCACTTCAAGTTGACACACTTTTTTTTTTTTTAAAACCTCTGCACACTGCTGACTGCTTCTCTCTTTCTCCCCTTCTCTATCTCTCAGTGGTGTGGTGTGTGTGTGTGTGTGTGTGTGTGTGTGTGTGTGTGTGTTATATCCCTCAGGCCATTGGAAGGATAGGGGCAGGTCTGAAAAGAGGATGAATAGCAGGCTGCTCTATCTCTCTTTCTCTCTCTCCTCTCCTCCTTCATCTCTCTGTCTCACTCCATCATTTCCCTGCACTTCATGATGGTTACCATGGAGACCAGACCAGACCAGACCAGACCAGGGGACTGCCTCGGCCTAACTCAGTTAAAGACACTTTTCGATGCAGAAAGAGTGTGCGTTCATGCGTGTATTACATGTTGGGGGTGGGGGGGGCAGTAAGTGAGAGTGAATGCAAGAATTTGTGAGTGTATGAATGTGTGAGAGAGAGTGTGCTTGTGCATGTGCCTTTTACCTGGCAGTGTCACACCTAAAAGGGGAGTCACTCATTATCCTCACCTCTTTTTCACCTCCCTGTCTTTTGTCTCCCTCTCCCTCCCTGCCCCAGTCCCCTCCATGTAAGAAGCGGAAGCTGGAGAAGGCCCGGAAGCCGCTGTCTTTCTCAGTGCTGCAGCCCACTCTGACACTGCTAAAGGCCCCAGAGAACAGCAGCTCCACCCCCAGCCCCATGGAGCTCATCATGGCCTGGATGGAGAAGACGCTCACAGAGCTGCGGGTATATGCACACTTACATGCACTTTCACACACTTATGCACCTTCATGTATAGACATAATACGTGTCATGCATAGTGTCAGCTTAGCATGTGCAATATAAAGTGTTAACATAGAATGTGTGAAATGCTACTGAAGCCATGTGTAATACATAAAGTTAGCTTTGTGTTTGTAACATGCAGTGTTGGCGTGGTATGTGTAATATAAATGTTGCCATTCTGTTTATTGCGGTGCCAAAGGTGCTGCACAAGCGCGTACCGAGTGCAGGGACAGAGCTCAGCCTGTTCCTGACGGCAGTAGAGAACTCCTGGATTCACATCCGCCAACGACGCCGGGACCATGGACGACAGCTACGCGAGCTCCCCAGGGCACCCCCTGGTGGCAGCACTGCCCCATTGCAGACTGACGAGACGCCTGAACCAGCTCAAGGGTCCGAGGTCACAGGGGCAGAGGTCAAGGACACAGGAATGGGGGACAGTAGGTTGGACTCCCAGGGGGCTGAGGGGAAGGAGGCAGGCAGCGTCTCTCTGGAGCAGGGGGTGGAGAGTGGGATGGCCCCTCCCAACCCTGCTCCTAATTCCGCCCCCAGCCCCACCCAGCCCCCCAGTCCAGGGGCAGTTCAGCACTTCCTGTTTAAGTGCCTGCTGAACGTGAGAGAGGAGGAGGAGGAGGAGGGGGGAGGCGTGAGCGTGCAGATGCATTGGGTGGAGGGGCAGAACAGGGATCTCATGAACCAGCTCTGCACCTACCTGAAAAACACCCTCCACCGGCTTGCCTCCACACCCCCCTGACCCTTACCAACACTTCCTCCAACCTTCACATGACCTTCCCCACCCCTCATGACCTTCACATGACCTTACCTGCCCTCTCTTGACCTCCCCTACCCCCCTGTGACCTTCATATGACCTTCCTCACCCCCATTACCTCATCCTGACCTCAATCCCTGTCACATTCTCAAGACTCCACTCTACTCCCTTGACCTTTTATACTTCAAACATGTTTGTTCCTCCTTGCACTGTTTTAGGGCAGGGGTGCACAACTCACCTTTTGGAGGGCTGGTTTGTACTGCTGCGTTTTGATTTGTTTCAGTAAAAAACTGTTCAAGTTAAGTCAAAGGTGAGCTGAGACTCCAAACAACCTGGTCTCATTTCCTAGACCTCAGTTGTCTGATTGAAAGTTGAAAGGAAACTGTGAAAGAAACGGCAGACATTTTGGTTATGCAGGATTGGAGCTGTCCTGTCCTGGAGAGAGAGCAGGAGGTCTGCTTGGAGATTACGTGTTTTTAACAAACATTTTTGCTCCTTTTTAATAAATTTCTGTTTTGATAGACTGTTGTCGGTTCCATTCTTTTTGTTCTTGTGGTGTAGTACAAAAATACTGCTATTTCAGGTAACAGTAAGTACTTTGATTATTATAGTTCTTTCAAACAAGTTTGTGTTATGAGTGATGTTTTGAATAAACTATTTGTCGTGGCACCATGGAAAACTGACAGTACACAATTGATGACAGTTTTATTTTGGTTAATCTGGAAAAAAAAAAGCAGATACATGTTCTTTTTCAATGATGGAAACAAATATTTTATTGTCGCGGTAAGGACAATTATGCTGTTGAATTACGCTGAGGTCTTGGCTTCGCATAAGTGTTGTGTGATAGATGTAAGTAGGTGGTTTTTTTTGCTGCAGTTGCCATAGCTCACCACAAGGTGGAGCTTCTCACCCGTGCTGAGGCTATGAGGAGCGTTGTCCTTGTCTCTGTGGGTTTGGGTGGACAGTAAGTCTCAACAGGGGAATTGGACACCCCTGAGGAGGAGCCGTACATGTGTGGGTTTCATTTTTTCCTGATTTTTAATTTTGAAAATGCAAGGTTTCCAAAACAGACTGAAACCAGATGGCAAAAAAAATGTTGGGGAATTTCACTGACACTGCATCTGGTATTAAGTCATCAGCACACACAGGCACTCACAAACCTAGCGACACAAATAGACTGCACATGGACGTGCACATACCTGTTTATATGCCTACACATACACACACAAGTGCATGGGCACACACGCAGGTGTTTGCAAACACATTGACTGTGAGTATGTGTGCTCACACATACGTACTCACAGTCGGATGCACACAGGCATGCTCACTCCAGATGAGGTGCATGTGAGGCCACCCATCCTCAGGCCTCCCTCCTTGGCCTGTGAGCGCTGCCTCTGACACAGGAAGTGGGAGCCGATGCACACTTCCCAACAGGAAGTCTGGAAGACTGCTCTGTTTTGGGGCTGGGGGGGGGGGGATGGTGGTAGAGCCCCGTACTCAACATGTGTGAAGCTGCATGATCGCAGGGACATTGTGCCTCCAGCCCACTGATCCTGGATCAGCACCCACCTTTTCTATGTTACTACATCCAGTGCCACAGTCTTTGCAGGTTTAACTCCAGTCCTGGAGGGCCGCAGTGTCTGCAGGTTTAACTCCAGTCCTGGAGGGCCTCAGTGTCTGCAGGTTTAGCTCCAGTCCTGGAGGGCCGCAGTGTCTGCAGGTTTAGCTCCAGTCCTGGAGGGCGTCTGCAGGTTTAACTCCAGTCTGGAGGGCCAGGTTTGCAGGTTTAACTCCAGTCCTGGAGGGCTGCAGTGTCTGCAGGTTTAACTCCAGTCCTGGAGGGCCGCAGTGTCTGCAGGTTTAACTCCAGACCTGGAGGGCTGGGAGCAGAGAGTATGTAGTAGAGACAATTTACAAAGACCCCCTCCAACACACACACACACACACACACACACACAATCATGCTGTCCTAAAACAGTGTGTCATTTGGTCAGTTGGCCTCACCCCATGTCATGGCTATGTGACATGTGACACTCCCGTTACCTCAGCGACAGAGAAAAATAAAAAAAAAGGGCAGAAAATGAACAGACCTCATGGTGAACTCGGATCACACGCCAGTCACGTTTTGCTCATGGCCAATCCTCATTTGATCACAGAGAGGGCTTTACAAAGAAGCATGTGTGCATGAGTGTGTGTTTTTTTGTGTGTGCACGCATGCTCTCTTGTGAGAGAAGGAGAGCTTACAGTGTATGTTCATTTATGTGTGAGTTCACTGTGGTGCCTGTGAGTTTGCACTGTTTTATAGGTATTAGGTGAGTATCCTTTGACTGTGTGTGTGTGTGTGTGTACTGTGGGTGTGTGTGTACTGTGTGTATGTGTGTGTGTGTGTGTGTGTGTGTGTGTACTGTGGGTGTAAATGCAGGGTGTTTATACACAGTTTATGCCTTGGGTACATGTTCATATGTGAGGAGTATATAGACTGCATATGGTGTTTGCACTGTGTAGGCATCTATGTGCATGTGTGTGTGCGTCCTCAGCTGTCATCTGACCTCATCAGGAAGGTATTGATTTGTGCCTCCCCTAAGTGACCCTTCCTCCTCCCCTCTCCAGGAGCAGAAATGCTTTCTGGGAAAAGGAAAAAAGAGAAATCTTCATCAGTTGCTCTTGCACAAGATATGTCTCTCTCTTTGTCTCTCTCTTCACTCACTTTCCCCATCTCTCTATCCCCCTCCTCTCTCACTCATTCATCCTTCTCTCTCTTCACTCACTTTCCCCATCTCTCTATCCCCCTCCTCTCTCACTCATTCATCCTTCTCTCTCCATGCACTTTCTCCATCTCTCTTTCCCCCCTCCTCTCTCACTCATTCATCCTTCTCTCTCTTCACTCACTTTCCCCATCTCTCTATCCCCCTCCTCTCTCACTCATTCATCCTTCTCTCTCCATGCACTTTCTCCATCTCTCTATCCCCCCTCCTCTCTCACTCATTCATCCTTCTCTCTCTCCACTCACTTTCTCCATCTCTCTATCCCCCCTCCTCTCTCACTCATTCATCCTTCTCTCTCTTCACTCACTTTCCCCATCTCTCTATCCCCCTCCTCTCTCACTCATTCATCCTTCTCTCTCCACTCCCACTTTCCCCATCTCTCTATCCCCCTCCTCTCTCACTCATTCATCCTTCTCTCTCTTCACTCACTTTCCCCATCTCTCTATCCCCCTCCTCTCTCACTCATTCATCCTTCTCTCTCTCCACTCACTTTCTCCATCTCTCTATCCCCCTCCTCTCTCACTCATTCATCCTTCTCTCTCTTCCACTCCCCACTTTCCCCCTCTCTCTATCCCCCCCCTCTCTCACTCATTCATCCTTCTCTCTCTTCACTCACTTTCCCCATCTCTCTATCCCCCCTCCTCTCTCACTCATTCATCCTTCTCTCTCTCACTCACTTTCCCCATCTCTCTATCACCCTCTTCTCTCACTCATTCATCCTTCTCTCTCCACTCACTTTCTCCATTTCTCTATCCCCCCTCCTCTCTCACTCATTCATCCTTCTCTCTCTTCACTCACTTTCCCCATCTCTCTATCCCCCTCTTCTCTCACTCATTCATCCTTCTCTCTCTTCACTCACTTTCCCCATCTCTCTATCCCCCTCCTCTCTCACTCATTCATCCTTCTCTCTCCACTCACTTTCTCCATTTCTCTATCCCCCTCCTCTCTCACTCATTCATCCTTCTCTCTCTCCACTCACTTTCCCCATCTCTCTATCCCCCCTCCTCTCTCACTCATTCATCCTTCTCTCTCTTCACTCACTTTCCCCATCTCTCTATCCCCCTCCTCTCTCACTCAGTCATCCTTCTCTCTCTTCACTCACTTTCCCCATCTCTCTATCCCCCCTCCTCTCTCACTCATTCATCCACCTCTGTCATTCCCTTGCCCCTTTCTCCCCCTCTAATTCCCCTCTCTCTTTGGGTCTTTTCAACCACCAAGGTGGAGTAGCTCTGCAGACATTGCGGCCCTCCAGGACCAGAGGTCTTGTCACATCTCATTTGTAGTACTGCCACAGAGGCAGTAAATACTATGGCATTCATTGCACACACATTTGGAATTCCCAAGTCTACCTAAGGCCATTCCTGAGTGCGTTTGGCTATCATCACGAGTAATCAGTCTGGTTATTCCGCATATGCCAGGGAAGGCTTTTTGTTTGTTTTTCAATCCACAAAGACACTCAGAGCAAGAAGAAAGAGACTGAATCGGTCAGACAGAGAGGCATACTGAGAAATGGCACACGAGTGGAAAGACAGCCAGAAGTTACTGGTGATAAAATGGGGGCGACCCAGAGGAGGGGGTGCAGGGGTCATGGTGGGTCAAAACCTCCAAACCTGTTCAACAACATAGAACACATTTTACACGAGGCACAGCCCTTGGTTTGCAGTGGTAAAACGGAGAGACTTATTTGGGATAAAAAGTAATGAGGAGCTACAAAACAGAGCTGAATCACTCTCCAGCAAGCTGCAGGTTGGCTCAGTCTGGCCTGACCCTTGGCGATGAAGCGACTGGGCGATTTTCGAGCTCAAGCTGAAGGTGCTAGTTCTGCCCTGTAGCAGATTGTGTCCAGCACCTCTCCATCCCTCTCTGTCTCTGCCCCTCTCTCTCTCAGTGTCATGAATATCTCTCTCTCTTTTACCTTTTCTTTCTCTCCCATTCTGTTTCCCCATCTTTTTTCTCACTCCCTTCTCTTTCTCTGCCTCTCTCTATCTTTCCCACTTTTTCTTTCTCTCTCTCTCTCTCCCTGTCACCCTCTCTTTCACTACCTCACTTTTTCTGTCTCTCCCCTTTCTACTTCTTTCTTGTTCTGTGGTCCTCTTTCTTGCTGTCTGTCCCTCCCACTTTGTCTCTCTCCCCTCTGTCCTCCTCCCTCTTCCTCCCTCTCTCCCTCTTTGTGTCTGAGTTGTGGATCTGAGCCTCAGAAAGTGTTGATGCAGAGGTGGTGGCTGCCCCCACCCACACACACACACACGTGTGCATGCATCTGCGTGTGAGTGTGTCTGTGCGTGTCCATCAGTGCTTGTGTGAGTGTGTCAGTCTGTTGCTGAACCTGTTGTGTTTGCGTGCGTGCGTCTGCCTGCACAACTGCAATCTGTAAAGGACAAATCTTGACCACCTACTTGTAAAGAACAGGGTGGGGGGGGAACCAAGCAAACTTTCATTCAGAGGCACAGTGCTGACCTTACTCAGGAGAACAGTAGAGCTCGGATTATGGATTTGGCAGCAGAAGGAAAGAAACCCCCCCACCCCATCCCACAGAAAAAAGTCATCTCAAACATTTATATTTAGAGGTGTAAATGCCGCCTGTGCGCGAAGAGTCCCGGAGGGAGGCGCATTCAGGAGGGCGGCCAATTGATTTGCTTCTGCGTGCCGTTCAACGACAGTGGCGATTCTTCTTCGCGTCCTGTCCTATCAGAGCTTGTTGCCAGGCAGGTGCATGTGTGTGCATGCGTGTGTATGTGTACCTTCACTGTATGGGAATGCTCCCCCCGTCTCTCTGTCTCCTCTCTCACATACACACATATTCCCAGTGCCCCCTCCCTCCCTCTGCCTGTGTGGAAAACTGACTGGACACATCGTTACCATGGTGACTTTCACGTGATCCTCCTATAAATACAGCAGCCAGGCCGGCTGAAGGTTTCCTGGGAGTCTGCACAGTGGGTCCTCTGGTGCAGGGACGGAACGCAGCTCTTCTCGCACTGCTGCTAAAAGGAGATCCGCGGAAGGGCACGTCTCCCCGCCATGAGTGACTTCACGCATCTCTGGCTGAGAACGGGCACTTGGGTATTTTTCACTGGCGGGTTCCAATCCGTTAAACTGTTCAGTCTGAGAGCTAGATGACTATTAGTTAGCCTATAACGTCATAAGTTTAAAAATAAATCTTGCTTTGTGAATGACAACGCTAATGTTGTCATTATTGTGTGTAGTGCAGTAGCATTTATGCACTTATGCTAACCAGGGTATAAAAGGTGAAATATATGCTAATCATATCCACTTGCTGCAAAACCCTAAATTCTGTACGTCACGATGTTGGCAGTGAGGTGAACAGGGTGGCTTGCGACAGGAACCTTATGTTTGGCTCCTGTTGCACACAGAGAGAGAAACTCTGCTTCCACCCAAAAGTACAGAGTGAGGCTGTCGACCTTCTTCATTGCATGCTGCAATTTGTGTCAGACATGCAGCTGAACAGCCTCATACGTCACTGTCTCCTTCTTTTAGCACGTCTGTTAACATTTAGAAATATGCATAAATGATCTGCCATATCTTTCACACCAAAGTGGGGTAATAAATTAGGCTACATAGATACAGGTTTACACTGCAAATTTCAGTAACTGTCAAGAGCAATTGCATGAACAAGTACTTTATCAGTGATTGTACTACCACCTAAAATATATATATATATATATATATATACCCATAATTATGCACTTGATCAGCCGGCGCTAGTATATTGAGTAATATAAGCTTATATTTACCATACAAATAGCGATAATAGCCCGTAAACAAAATGAGCATACCTTAGCCTACGTCTGCTGTTACTTGGAGCTAAATAGAGCACGCGAGAAATGTGTGCTCGTCCCCTTTAAGAGAATGCATGCAGTACCCCAGCAGCTCCGCCCACTCCACGCTGTTTCGGATTTATTGTAAAAGCAGTAAAACGATCCCGTCCTGCACGCCTCCCGCCGCCGCGCCCAGCGCCGCATGAGCAAAACGACAAAAATTAGGCTACCTATCCGTCAGGAAAACACCCCGACATTCCCTGGCTGAAAGTCAAAATGCATTTTTTACAAGACGCGATTTTAATTTAGATATTTAACAGCAGCAACCAGCCACATTAATGGCATTTTTATTATAAACATGTTGCCGTCCAAATATAATTATGTGGACTTTAAAATTTCAATACGTTTGTAGAGTGGTTACCGTTCTGTTGGTGCCTATTACCAACATATGTATTTATGAATAAAGTCAGCGAAAATCTCAGAGCCATGGCCTTGTCAATGAACTTCTTTCAGTTAGTGGTAGAATACCGCAGGGCTGAAAGGAGAGCCGAAATACGCAGCTAAACGCCACCCCACCCCAACCCCCCACCCCATTGGCTGGGGTGTGGCTACAGACCCGCTTGTCCCGCGTGATTGACAGATTACTAAGACAGTGGGTCCCTGGTCTCGCCCTTATCCTTCAAATGCAAATGAGCCGCACATAGGCAAAGAGCTGCTGCCCATGTGGACGGTCACCATGCCTTGTTGTTCTCCTCGCTGATTGGTTGCCAGGCATCGACATGTTTTAATCTGATGCAAATACACCGCAGACCAGAGCTGTTGATAAAACGTGGCATTGGATCGCTCTTCCTCAACTGGATATCCTTTGACACAGTTTCGAGTATTTTCTACAAGGTACATTTTTAAACTATAAGTTATATTGTGTTTTTACAATTGCCCATATTTGTTTTATATGAAAATAAGCAATGTAAATTTGTTAAAGTGACATGATTTAGGCTTATTGTGTACAGGTGTCTCAGCCGTAGGTGTGCTTAAAAACTGATATCTTTGCAGAGAAATTATTACATCCATGCAGCTCTCTCTCTCTCAATCTAAATGTATCCACAACTGTCAATTTCATGTATACGTATCAGAAGAAACGTTTGGTATAACATAACATAACATAACATAACATAACATAACATAACATATCTTTCTTCTCTACAGTAACCAGATGGGACAATGTGTACGAGGATGAAATCACGTTATGTTCACTGAAGTTCTACTCCGAATCCCTGCTCATTAACTGCGAAGCCATCCTTTTTTCCGCGTTTTGTGTTGTAGTGTCTGGGAGGGGTAATAAGCGGTGGGGGCGTGCCAGAGCTGTGTGCCTGTTCGCCTTGTTGTGTTTTCGGTTACTCGCATCGCCATCTTGTTGAAATCCCTCAACGTGTGTGGAAGGCTACTCACGAAAGGGGATCCGGATACTTTTTCTCCCCCGTATCTTTCAGGAGACCGGAAAAAGGGGATCCCGTGAAACCAAAATAAATTAAAAAAAAAAAACACATACTCCCCTCCCCTTTTTACATATCAGCATTATTAACCTACAGACCGAATTCTACTTTCCGGAGAAGACATGAGCATCGACACGCTTTTGGAAGCAGCCAGGTTTTTGGAATGGCAAACCCAACAACAGATAACACGTGGTAAGGAGTGGGGACAGGGGTACTTTGGGAGGGGGTGGGGGATTGCTGGGGGTACTGGAGGGAAGTGCAGAATCTCATGTCCCGAAAGAAACCTGGCTTACTAGGTCTTGGGGCGTGTTGAATAAGCAAACTAATCACGCCGGTGAACTTATTAACCGAAAGTGTAATTGTTTAAATGCATTGCTGTGGAGTTTTCACATTGCTTGCTTTTCTGATTTAGAGAAAAAATAGCTTGCCAGTTGCATGATCGCTGTGGTGCACGGACCGTTGGACGCGTTCGCACGACAATCAGCATCTTACCTGAGGTTAATCTTTGAATCCTGCAATCTGTGTATGTGTGTAAAAAGATGCACTCTGTCGTCTCCTTGTACGGGTTAACTCCGTGCTATAGCTATAATTAGCTCGCTACTATGCGGGGTTCAGCTGGTTAGCTCACTGGTGCTAATGCTGTGAAGGCTACTGTGGGTGGTTACATACTTTCTTTTGACAGTCACATATTGTCCGCCTCGTGCTGTGTGCGTGAGTGCTGAGACGCCCAGCGCTACACTTGTATCTCGCCATTCTCATATTGGATGTAACGAGTTTCAGCTACGGGCATCCGACTGTTCGTTCCCTTCGAGGATTCCAGGATCGTTCCCCGCAAAAAAAAACTCTTAAACTTGTACACTGGCGTTCTAGACTTGTCGGACGAGCTGTCCTGCACACAATAAGGCTGACAAGTGAATGTTAATAGGTGAATAAAGCACGATCCTTTGTCTCTTTTATTACGGTTTTAAATTCGTTTCAGTTTTAAGGGCGGTGGCAAAACACCAGTGGTGTGCCATTTTTTTTACATAATGACCTTACATAGCCGGGTGGTTAGCTATCATATGACGCACGGTTTCAGCCTACTTCCCGTTCTTGGTAGTAACCGCTTAGCAGCAGTTCCCATGCTTGTGGAAATCCCTTATATGCTATTTGGAATAGCCAGTGCAGGTTGAAATAAGATTAGTGTGCGGGGACTAAAGTGTATTTTTATATTTTTGTTTCTCTGGCATTTTTTCTCTGGAATATGTAACGTCGAAGACGTGCGCTAATCGCCTCATCTGGGAACGGCTTCTATTTTTTTGTTTGTCTGCTGGTGACGTGTCAGCTCGTCCACGCCTCCCAGCTAATACCGCGTGCCTGAAGCCCGGCCCCTTTCGACCACGTGCGCGCCAGGCACTCCTGCCAGACTCGCGGCGTCCCCCCTCCTCCTCCCCCTCCCTCCAAGCTGCTCACTGACTGGCGCGGGTCAGCGTAGGGAGGAAAGTAGGGCACTATTCGCCCCCCCATTCCACTCTCCCGCTATGTGCAGCAGTTATATAATGCACGTTTGCGTGCATTTTAAAACCAGAGCTTGACTGAAACGACATCGCCGTATTATTGTAATTCTCTCACTACCTATGAGAACCATGTAAAAAAGTAATTGGCATATGTGTTCTTCTTTTCTTTAGCTTGCGTGTAATACAGTTAACTGTGTCTCGGTCAGGAAAGTACACCATTTGCTCCGAGGAAAACCCTCGTGCGGACCTCAGCACAAAAGTATGTGATTTATCTAGGACAAGGAGGCGTTCTCAACTAGTTAATGAGGGAGGAGAAGGAATTCCAGACAAGCGATCGGCGCGTGTGTGTCGCAGAGAGAAGTCAGCAGCGTATTTTCTTCTTAAAAAGAAAAACAAGGAACGCTGCATTTTGCACTTTATTAACGAAATGTCCTGCAGATCCGGTTCCCAAAAAATTTGTCCACCTCTCGTGCAAACTGGGGTGACTGGAAATCTTGCTGATTAGACCTTTCTGTTTTCTGGGCGTTGGAGCGACCTTTGTCCTTAGAGCCTCTTCTAAAAGCATTACATGCATGGTGTTTTACTCCATACCAGGGAGAAAAAAAGTCACCACAGATGCAGTTTATGTAACATACAGTGACAGATACGCACAGCCCCAACACAAAGATGCTGAAAGCTCAAAGATGTGGCCATCTGTAGAGAGGAACATCTTCCGTCAGAGTGCTGCATAGCAGTTGGTTGGGCATTTCCATCGAGGGAAATCTTAACCCCCACAGCCAATGCACAGTGTCAGTAGATCAGCTACATACTAATACGTCATTGCTGTCACGAGTCTGGAATCCATGCAGTCTAACATGAACATGAGCTGTCTTTCAAAACCGTCCTGTTGTTTTATTTGTTTTCTTTTTACATTGTTGTTATTCGTCAGACCAATTAGATGTGAAGTTACACAGTGTTAGCCAGTCATCTAATGGCTAGCCCCATGTGGAGATGTGTTTGCATGCTGTGACACGCACGTGTGTGTGTGCGCATGCTTGATATCATGTGTATGTTTATATGAGAGCGTCTGTCTTTGTATGTGTATGCGGTAGTGTGTGTGTGTGTGTGTGTGTGTGTATGGGTTTGTACCTGTCATCTTGTGCATGTCTGCGACAGCGAGTCTATGTGCATGGTTATCAGTGTGTGTGTGTGCGCGCTTACATGGAAGGTAGCAAGTGATTGTCTGTGTATATGTTTATATTCGGGCATATGTGTGTCAGGAATTCTGCAAGTATAGATGTGCGTGCATGTGTGTGTGTGTGTGTGTGTGTGTGTGTGTAGTCCTGCATGTCAGTGCTGGCAGCTGAAAGGCAGCGTGGCCAGCTGGCTGGTTGGCATGGCGATGTGGGTTTGGATGAGGCTCTGCACTCCCCATCTCTCTCTCTCCCTCTTTCTCTCACTCGCGCTCTGCTGAGGTAACACTTCTGGCTTCGCTGACTGGACCTCACAGATGGACTTTGGCTCCTCTGCTAGTTCTCCTCTCTAGTTCCCTTTCTCACACACAGGTGTGGGGGGTGGTGGGGGGCACTTGTTTTCATACCCCATCTGGGCAGGTGGTTTGAGTCTCGAAGCCATTTTTCCCATTGGTGCTTGAGGGGTTTTAGTTCCCTGTCACTCATAACGCCAAAACATTAGGTAAAAATTGTCTCCCTCATTTTTCTGTTTCTGCCATTCACTGTAAGTAGAGGTGCATTTTGGGTGGTGCAAGACCCATCTTGTCTGTCCAGTGCCTAAACCAGACCCCCATTACATTACATTACATTACAGTAAAGGCATTTAGTAGATGCTCTTACGCAGAGTGACTTATACACCGTACAGTTTTACACACTATAGACCTATATAACTGGACATTTAATTAATTTGGGCAATTGGGGTAATTGAGATACTGTACCTTGCACAAAGGTACATTGCTCTTCTTGGGAGTCAAACCAGCAACCTCCAATTGCCATGGTCAGGTTCCTAAACATTGTACTACTCCGACGCCCCCCGCCCTCCCTAAAACTGATGTGAGTCAGGCATCAGAAGTAGCGTGGGACATGGCACTGCGTGGGTTAAGTGGTGATGTCACCGTTTGGAACACGAGGGAAGCAGCAGGCCATTATGAGCCAGTTGTTTGCTGTGGCGCCCGAGTTCCCTGATTAATGATTGGTGGAGGAGGAGAGGAGCGTTGCTGATTGAGTAGAGTTTGTTGGTGATGCTATCGGGCTCATGTCACTGGGTGGGGTCAAACCTCCTCTCAGGAAGCTAAGAGGGAAAAAAGCAAGAGCGGTGTCTGTTAAGCTGTGTGTGTGTGTGTGTGTTGGGGGGGTTCACCCATTGTGTAATTTATTGGACTTACCGCCAAATGACACACACACTAGTGAGTGTACTGACACATACAAACACATATACCATCTCTTACACATGCTAACCTCACATATGTACAACATAAGGACAAGCACACCCATACACACACATACACACCTTTTCACCCATTCAAGCACTCACACTGACATGGAAACGCTGATATGACGCAATCATGCTTACACACACACACATGCACACGGCTGTGTAGGTGTAGTGTGTGAGTGTTACCTCTGTGTCACATCATCACCCTCAGCTCAGCATCACACACTGATACACTGCACTGCAGTCATGGCCTAGCTGTGTCTTACAGACCTCACTAATCACATGCACGGTTAATGTGAAACCCCTTCCTGTAGCCCTGCTCCATGTCTGTGTGAATGACATTACAGTGCCCTGTTCCATTGTAATACCTTAGGGCTACCTCGTGTTCATGAACACAACTTTGCTTTATGTCAGCTCCATAAGAAAGTGGGGTTACAATGTGTAAGCGTAACTGTGTCTGTGTAGTGGGCATGTTTACATATTTGACTGTATTTTGAGTCTGTGTGTATATTTGCGTGTGTTATCTGTGTATGTCTGCATGTTTATGTATTTAGTGTTTGGTGTGTCTGTGTATTTAGTGTTTGGTGTGTATGGTCCTCCCATGTGTTGCCCTGTCCCTCCAGTGTGAGGTTATATGGGCAGAGCTGAAATGGACATGTTCTATCCTTATTGGTGTGGAAGACAGCTCCCTTGTGTCTATTGCCTCTGACGTTGTTGCTTCCATAGCAACTGGACACCCCCCCCTTTTCCCCTCACCCTGTCCCACTCCACTCAGGAAGCCTCACTGCCTGGCTGCTGCTGTGATTGTGTGTGTGTGTGTGTGTGTGTGTGTGTGTGTGTGTGTGTGCAGGGGGGCGGTAGTGCTGCAATGTGATTGGCTTATTGGGGGAGCCTGGAATTCCGGGGTTCCTCCCCCCCTCTCCTGGCTGGCATGCGGTGCGCCTCTCTTTGTCTTCAACATGCTCCAGGACGACACGGCCCCTCCTCCTCCTCCTCTTTCCTCCCTGTCTCTCCTCCTCCCTCTCTCTCTGTCCCTCTCCCCAAGAATAAAAAGGACATGCAGCTAGTCTCTCTTACCCAGCGCTACACTGCCTCGCCGCCCGTCACCGTGTTTATTGCTCACAGAGGCAGTCTTTGTTCGCCTGGCCGTGAGAGGGCAAAGACCCCACCCCCGACCAACCCCCAAACCCCGCACCTCTCTCTCTCAGTGTCATGAGCGTGCCTCTGAGCCAGCCGTAGCGAGCAAGCTAGTGTGTTGCTAGGGGGGACACCACTCAGCTCCGGTGTTCTGGCGCGACATCAGTAGGGGAGGCAGGCGGGGGATGGGACAGCTGCGTAGATACTGCAGCCGTTTGGAGCAGAGCTGTCCAGGGCTGTGTCGGTGCTGCAGTGTCACTAAGCCTCTGCAGCATCTGGCTATGCGCGTGTGTGTGTATGTGTATGTGTGTGTGTGTGCGTACATGCGTGCGTGCGTGTGTGTGTAAAAGATGGTGCGTGTATGAAGCATGAACACGTGTGTGCGCGTGTGTGTCAGTGTGTAGATGTCTTGATGAGAGTGAGTATGGCTGTGCATACTCTTTACTCTGCAGTATTTGGGTTGTCACAGTGCCAGCCTTGCAGCACTAATGACACAGCTGTGAGAATTGATTTGCACTGCTCCAGATGGACTCCCCCCATCATGCTTTGTGAATGGTCAGCTCCTGGGTGATGTCATTCACATGTAGCTGGATTTTACTGGTACATGCATGTGGCAGTGGATTTCTCCTTGACCTCTGATTGGCTTGGATCTGTTGAGGGCATGCTGGGAGATGTGGTCCTTAGAAATCTGTTTCTGGGTTTTGGATTAAGAGGTTTAGCAGGGGGATTACGAGCTGGACCTCCTGTCCTGTGGGGCAGCGTGTCTGGAACGGCACAGCATGGTTTGGCGAGATTTGGTGCAAGGGCAGGAAGTGGCTAATCCATGTTTCCCAGAGTTCACCCTGTAGCTTCATACGCTCAGGGACATGAGTGTGTGTGCACCCACTCGCATGCATGCGTATATGAGTGGGTGTTTGTGCTTGTGTGAATGTGTGAGAGAATGTGCTTGCCTTTGTGTCTGTGTGTGTGGAAGCCCATTGTATTTTACCCTACATGCCTGTCGCCAAGATTCACAGCCAATTTCAGTTCCCAAAATGTCTGTTTCCTGTTCTGTTCTCGTCCCCATGTGAAAGCAGTCTAGCTATATGTATTAACTCCAGACAACCAGGGGGCACTCTGAGTTGTGCTGGTGTGTTATCGTAGGGATGGAGGGGCATGCTGCTTCCCTGAATGCAGTTTCACTGCAGTAACTGTTCCCCTAAGCTTTCAGTGTTTCATGACCAGGAAGTAAACACAATGAAACATGTTATTTATTGTATAATCTGGGCTGTTCTGGCTTTCCTTTTTGAAACCACATCCCCTCCTCCCAATGCCCCTACCTCATACTCACTTAGTTTTAGTTTAGTTTCTGAGGGAGATCTGCGTAGGGGGCACTCACCCCTTTGGAGAGAAGGACCCTATATTTTTTTGGGGGTACCCCAATGAGAAGGTTGAGAACCCTTGCTCTAGCTGTTGTGCTATTTTGGATACAAGGCATATGTTTAAAGGATAATTCATCATCAATGTTTAAAATGTGGATGTTGTGTAGTATTTTGGTTGTTAAGTAGATGAAGGCAGTGTCAGGCAGTATTGCAAAAGTGCTGCCACTGGTGGTGTGGTGAGGACAGTGAGATGTTCAGTTGTGACCTTGAGCTGAAATGGGGGGACAATTGTGAGTACACTTATGTATGTGTGTGTGTGTGTGTGTGTGTGTGTGTGTGTGTGTGTGTGTGTGTGTGTGTGTGTGTGAGAGAGAGTGGGTGCGCGTGCCTGCAGTATACATGCTCATGTCTTACGTGTATGCCACAGATCAAGGGTCAAAGGTCAGGGAAAGAGCTGTTTGTGTGGGAGTCACGAGCTGTGGTTGTGACACTGCAGAACACATGATAGTCACCCTGAGGCTGTCCTCACAAGTCTCACAAACACACACACACACGCACACACTGGCAGACACTAATCACTCACATGCACAAGTATACACTACGTGTGCGCGCACACACACACACACACACACACTCACACTCACTCTCTGCCCAGCAGATACACTCTTTGTGTGGATCACCACAATTTTCTCTGTCTCTGTCTCTGTCCTCGCTTTTCCTCAAGGCTGGAGGTCTTTGTGTGGTGACACGGCAGGACGGCAGCACATGATTGGTGCGGAGAGACTGCATTTTACTCTTTCATGGTGTTTGATGTTTCTGATCAGTAAGCTGAGACGTGTGTGAACTGCTAATGCTGAAGGAAGAACAGTGGCGTCGCACTGTGTGTGAAACACAGAGCCTGCAGACAGACAGGGTTCTTTGTGACATGAAGGCTTCGGACACACTCTTTCTGCTGTCTCTCTCTGAGTAAATGGGTGCAGGTTGTCTCACAAGTGTCATGACCGAAAGAGTGGTGACTAACCACGTTTCCATCCACTTGTGGAATGATTTTTGTGGCAAGAAATAGAAGTGCAGAAAATAACAATTGCACATCTTTCTAATGACACTTAGTTTCCATCAAATGGGCTTTTTGTAATCAAAAATCTGATTGCAATGACGTTTCCTGGATAATAGAGCAGGCGAACATCAAGCAGATTGCCATGTCATTGATGTTTTTAAAAAATGGACAATTGCGATTTCCACCTGTCAAACAAAATCATCACTTCAAATAAAAGCGATGTAATGTTTTTGCTCAAAAAGGCTTGGATTGAAATGTGGGTAGTTTCTCTTTGAGGAGTGAATGGGAATGGTTTCACTCTTGACATGTCAATGTGTTTTTTTTTCTCTGATGAGTCATGAGGCTGAAAATTTCTGTCCTCTCTGTAAGGATGACAGAGGGTAGACGAGGACAGTGGGACAGGTGGTGTGGGGTAGGAAAGGATTGTGAGATACATGTGAGTGAGTCAGTAGTGTGCCTTAGTAATGAGTGACGTTTGTGTCCGCAGAGGAAGAGGTGAGGGAGAAGGTCCTCCAGGAGAGAGAAGCGGAGAAGAGACGGGCGGAAACAGCAGCGGCGGCGGCTCCACCAGTCCGGATCAACCATGTGACCTGGGGAGAGGAGTCTCGTGTGGAGCACCAGCTGACCCCGGTCCCGCCCCCGCCCCTCCCCCATCAGTACCCATTGCAGTTATACCCATCCCTGTGGTAACCGCCAGCCCTCCCTCCCTAGCCCCGCCCACCCCAACGGCCATGACCCCGCTCACTGCTGCGGCCCTGACCCCACTTAAGCACCGCCTAAGCCCCGCCCCAAAGGACGACCCCTCCCCTCCACAGCTGCAGCGTCCCCTTCTGGCCCATGTCAAGCTGGAGCCTGGGTCCTCCCCGCCCCAGTCTGCCAGTCCCAGCATGCAACAGCAACATCAGCAGCAGCATCAACAGAAACCAGCGCTCAAGCCTTACCCCGGCTCCATCGTCTCTGCCCCCCAGCATGCCCTTTCCCCGCAGCCCAGCCTCCTGCAGGGCCCCCCCAGCCAGGCTACCCGCCCCAGCACTCTGGAGGACGCTCGACATCTGGACAGCAAGAGGAGACCTGGCGGGTGAGTGACTCTCTCCAAACTGGCCAGCGGAGCTTTGACTACAGGGGCCAGATTATGATTTTAGTTCTAGTGGACACTTTTCACAAAGTTGAATTATGTTGTGTGGGACTCGAACAGTGCTTCAGAAGGCCCATGTTGTATTATAAGATTTCAGGACATGATTCAAGATAGCTCAGATAGCTAGCTCAATGCTTCCAGCAAGATTGCAAACTAAGCAAAGAATGAACCAAAACTGGATGTGCAGTTGTAGAAAAATAAACCACTTTAGGCTGGTGTTCAGTAGTTCAGAGGTGAATACAGTTACAGCACTGGAGTGGTTTATTTTCATACAAATGCACAGCTCAGACTGACTTATTCCACACATACCAGGGCTTTGTGAACCAGAAATAATTCAACATTCAAGGTTAATAAACAAAATAGTCACTGTGTTTTTGGTAATAACTTCAAATTGTTGCCTTTTGCCGTTATTTACAGTTTCAAGAAGAATGCTCTTTTAAACTGGAATGCTAAATGGGCTTGATTATTTATTTGGAACACTGATGCGGTCGCTTATTGTTACATTGTTTCTCCGTCTTGTTTATGAGTAAATACTCAACACCTTCATGACCAATCAGAATGTAGTATTTATCCAGGCTTGGTATAACTCAGCTGATGGCAGAAGTTTTATTCAGTTTTTGAGAGCAGCTTCACTAGCTGGCTACTCTAGCCTGTGAAGCCAGTAATTACATGAGTACAGAGTACATGGAAGAGAGCAGAATGAAATGTGTTTTATGTAAACCTTGAAGGCTCACTTGTCTGATTTAAATGCTTTTCAGCTGATATATCACACCCTGTGGTTTGGCAGTGTGCATTGCAGAACAATTTAAACCTGAAAATCTTTTAAAGAATGAGTAATTTGGTTGAAAAAAGTCAACTTACTAACTTCCTCACAAAACTATTTCCCTCATGCTGTAATGAACATTCTTGCACACATTGCAGATGTGATGTAGCTATGCTGTTTCTACACTTCACTCTGTGACTTCTGTTTTACGAGCAGTTATTTGAGTAAAATCAGAAAGTATGTTTTCTTGGCAGGGACCTAAGTGTGAACACAGTGCAGGTCAGGAACATTCCCCTACTTCTTGGGGGGACCAGAGTCCTTTGAAAATAGGCCACACATTTTCCACATACTATTTATATGACAACGCATGAATAGGACGTATTGTGTGCGCGTAAACCAAACAGATGCCTTCTTAAAATACGCACGGCCATTACTTATTGTCCTGTAGCTGGTGGAGGAGATATGCTGACTCTGTCACTGTGCTTATGCTGATGTAGCTTTCCTGCATCTGAACGAACCTTCTTCTCAGTAATGAAAGTGCCAAGAGTACGCCAGCCATGTACCAGCCCTACATTTTCTGCACATTCAGTTTCAGTGACATGGTTTGTGGTTGGACCGAACAAACTACCTAAACCAATCACACACTCGCTTAGTCTTTTTACACCTGCAGCACAGATTTACCCTTACTAAATACTTTAGAAAATCAGGACCTAAAACCTGTACATTGTGTTCTTTTGTACATGTATTTTTCACATGCTCCCATTTATCTGAAAATGACTTTGTGTGCTACTGAAGACAGTGGACTTATCCTTAATTAACCTGAGATTTTATGCTGATGTGTTTTTTTGCTTTGTTTTTGGTGTGGCTCAGTAAGTTGGGAAAAGCTCAGTTTGGAAATGTCTTCCATTAAGGGAACTAAATTACAGTCCATTAAGCCTGCAGCTCGGTGACATTATGTCTGAATGAATATATAAGTGTTATTCTGAATCGTCAATCTTCACCCATCAATCAAATCAGACCTGCACATAAAATGATGGTTACACCCATGTCAGCGTTACTGTCTTTAATCTGAAAGGACTTGCATTATAGGACACACTCTTTAAAATCCAGAGCTCTACTTCCTGGTCACACACCCTGCTGTTTTTCACTGAATTTTCCTGCAAGTAAGTCACATGACTCAGTCAGATTCATGTTACATGTTACAGCTGCTGGCTGAAGCGATGAATTCTAGGAAGTGGGACAAGTTGTGAAGAGAGGAAACCCCTGGTTGAATGATGGCTTTAAATTCTGACCCAGGATCAGTTTACCCTGTCATTCAGTAATGGGGAATATAAGCACAAACTGTCCCAGGGTCATTTTACTTTAACCGTTCAATTAGGGGGGAATGTGAGCCCAAATGTTTCCTGGATCAGTGGCCTGGACTGCTGTGTGCCTGTGCCGTGTCATGCTTTGTGACCACACTGGAAAGGCTGTTGCAGTAGGGGTGTTTTTGATAGGGGGAGGGCAGTCTGGGTGTCTCCGGTCGTGGGGAGGGAGGGGGGCGGGGTTTGGCATGGTGTTAGGTTTTGTGTGGCATGTGACTCAGCCTCATTCCTGCGGTTATCTGTGTTCGCAGGGCCGGAACTCGAGAAGTGCACAACAAACTGGAGAAAAATAGGTGGGTGAGCCTTTCTGCTGATCTGGGGTCAGTGGTTCCACTTTCATTTTCCCACCCCTGTCAGATTGGCAGAATCCCTCCCCTGACTGCAAGCCCACCTTTTCAGTCTGTACCTCAACCCCTCCTGAACCCCCCTTCCCCGCTCCCTCTGTCATCAGTTTTAAAAAACCAGCCCTCTCTCACCACAGGCACACACTTACTACAGCTGTTACTGTTGGTTTTCTGCAGCACATGAAACAAATTGCATGCCATTGCACTTGTTGATGAACTTGTGCACTTCCTGCAAGACACTCAAAAGCATCCACTGTATGACTGTAAAAGGAAAACCAAAAAAAGTGTGAACATGTCTTGATTTCATACTCTCTGCCCCTGACTTTTCTGCATCTTCTCCCTATGTGACTGTTTTCAGACAGAGTAGTGAATTTGCATAGGTGCTAAGTTTAGGTATATATTGTACACGTTACCCCTGGTGCAGATCTCTCTGTTGCCCCCCAGAGATGACATGCAGGTGGGTAGTAGACCACAGCAGCTTACAGAAGTGCATTCAGTATGGTTTGCCAGGGCTAGCTGTTAAACTCTGCATGTGCTAGCCAAAATCAATGCTGAAGGGAATTGGAAAACCAAGGCCACCCTTTTCAGGCTCATAAATATGACATAATTATTTATTTTATTTAATGTTAATTTAAGAAGGGACAATTCCAAGCGACATGGCATCATTACAGCCAGTTTACACCAGGTACACGTAGTCTATGTTCTGCATACAGAGATTATAGCTATTGCTATAAAAATAAATGCAAAGGATTAACAATAAGACACAAAGTTTTAAATGGAGAAATGCATGGAGGTTCATAAACTTGCCTGTAGAGGAGTACTTAATAACAAGCCAACTTGATATGATGACTAAAAATGCAAGCAGCTCTGTTTTTGTTTCAGTCAACATTTGATCTCAACACTAAAATCCTTTATATCATTGATTGCTTTTATTTCTAAGTGTCACAGGTGTACTTTTACTAATCAGCCAATGGACAGTTACTGGTTTTCACAAATCCTTCAACAGAATGTGAATGAAATGATAAACCCCAACAGCCAATCAAATCCACTCTCAGAAATCTGGTCACACCAATCAAATTGCAGGAAGCCTAGGCCTTAGAAGTTAGCAAGCACACCCAAGCACTGTGTCAGAGAAGCAGAGCAATGGGAATTCAGACTGGGAAGGGAATCTGTTTGTGGTAACCATAGTGAACTGACTGCAACCCCTCCCCCCACCCCACCCTTCCCCCACAGACGAGCACACCTGAAGGAGTGCTTCGAGACGCTGAAAAGGAACATCCCTAACGTGGATGAGAAGAAAACATCCAATCTGAGCGTGCTCCGTAGCGCCCTGCGGTACATACAGGTAGGCCCTGCCACATAAACCTGCCACATCATGTTAACATGATGTGTAAGGACCTGAACAGGCCAGAGAACTACACTGTGGTCATGGTTTACCTACAGTCTACAGAGCAAACAGCTCTGTGTCTGGCCTGGTGGCTTCTGTCCCACCCACATGGCTAGTGAACTTCAGCACTGGCAGGTCATGGTACCTGCAGTTATATGCTCCAACCATGCACTAACTAGCTCACCACCAAGGAGGTAAAGTAACAGGTGATGTGATACTGGAGTTAAACTGCAGACACTGTGGCCCTCCAGGACTGGAGTTAAACCTGCAGACACTGTGGCCCAGCAGGACTGGAGTTAAACCTGCAGACACTGTGGCCCTCCAGGACTGGAGTTAAACCTGCACACACTGTGGCCCTCCAGGACTGGAGTTAAACCTGCAGACACTACGGCCCTCCAGGACTGGAGTTAAACCTGCAGACACTGTGGCTTTCCAGGACTGGGTTAAACCTGCAGACACTGCAGCCCTCCAGGACTGGAGTTAAACTTACACAAACCTGTGGTCCAATGTCACCTCTGTCTTTGTGTAAAGTTATGCTTGGCTGTGATTCGCTGTCTCTGCTGCTGGTATAGTAATACTGAAGCTGAAGCTGTGGAGCAGGTCTCCTGCAGCTCAGAGGTGTATCTGTACTGGGGGTGGGGGGGGGGGGATTATCCGGAGAGGTGAGGCTGCAGGAGAAAGTGGGACAACGGGGCAGCAGAGGTGTTCAGCCCCCCTGCTGTGAGTGCAGATTAAGCTGCAGCCTACTGTCCTACTGCCAGACTGACCCACCTCCCCCTCCCTCTCTCGTTCTCTTTCTGTTTCTCTTTCTATCTCTGTCACCTCTTTTTCTTAGTTTTTTTTTATCCCAGACCAGGTTGATATAGGGGCAGTTACTGGCAAGACAGCCTCTGCAGTATTTTCAAAACACACACACATACACACACATGCATGCATTCATGCACACTCACACACACACTTACACCTATGCACACAGCATGTAAAGTATGAGATTAAATTCATAACCATGTTACAAACATATTGACATACAAACACACTGGATGAAGACAACAAAAGACAACATTAAATAAATGGTATTTTTTAGTTTCTTCTTTTTTTGTTTTTTTAGTCCCTCTGTATCTGCATGTCTGTGTTGGAGTGCTGTGTTGTTTTGCTAGCAAGAAGGGAGGAACAGGGATAGAGGTGTGTGTATATGATGGAGTGTGTGTGTGTGTGTGTGTGTGTGTGTGCGTGTGCGTGAAGTGAGGACTGAGGGTTGCTTTGGGAAGTACAGCACAGTGTGTTCCTCCACATGGGAGGCGAGCACGTGTCTCCTGGCTGCTCTGCCCACTCACTGTATGCTAACCCCTTCCCTCCCTCCCTCCCTCCCTCCCTCCCGCCGTGTCTCCCCCATCTGTACTGCTCTACTGCCCCCCCCCTTTCTCTGATGATCTCTGTATTCTCCCTCTCTCCTTACCTTCCTACCTCTCTCTGTCGCTCCCTCTTAGGCTTCCCCTGTCGGTTTTTGCCTCTCTCCTCTCTGCTCTCCTCTCTGCTCCCCTCTCCTCTTAGGTGTCGGGTCTGTCTAAGGTGTAGTTTGAGCTCAGGACCCAAACTAAGGGGTTTAGAAAAGATGTGCTTGTTGCTGTGTTGCTGGCGATTGGTAGTGGGATCTGGGGCATGTGTAGAGTGGGGGCTACCCCCCCCACCCTTCCCGGTGTAGCGGCACAGAATAAAAAAAAACCCATCAGTGGCACCATAAAGAGCTTTACATTTCCAGGCTGTCATTATGTGTCCATTTGTGTGTGCTTCTGTGTGTTTATTTTAAACTGTGATTATAAAAAAACACCCATCAGTCGGCAAGATTCTTCTATTTTTTTGTTGTTGTATTTGGCGGCCATCTTTGAGTAACAATGGCTACTACAGAGAAACGGAATAGTTTCCGATCATGTGTGTGACAGCTCATGCAGTTTGCTTTTCTACTCAAGAGAACGAAGAATATATTAATATTAAACATTGCATAGTCTGGCATCATTAGTGTTTTAAGCGGCGCTGTTTGTGTTGATCGTACATGCCGTACTGCATTGAGCTGAGAAGCGTTTGTACGTGTGTGTGTGTCTGTGAGAGAGAGGGTTCGCTCCCCTTCCCCCCTCTGCCTCGCTCCGCTCCTGATCCATGTGAGCTGGGAGCACATGGCTAACGTGAGCTGCCTGACGTCACACCCTCCCCCCTCCCCCATTCCCCCACAGACCCGCGCTGGCCCCTCCCCCGTCTGGGCATGTGAGCGAACGGTCTTCTGCAGAGACACAAACAGAGGAAAAGAGAACAAGAGAGGGGGAAACATAGAAAGAGGGAGTTAGGGAGGAAAGGCAGAGATATTGAGCAAGAGAGGGTGATAGGAAAAGAACATGAGTGAAGAGGAAGAAAAAAGGGAGAGAAGGAGAGGTAGACATTGAGCAAGAGAGGGAACAAAACAAAAGGGAGGTGGAAGGAGGATAGAGGGAGGTACAGAGAGAAATGAGAGGGGGAAGGAAAAGAAGAAAAAAAGGAGGGAGCAGAGAAAGAGAAAAAAGAGAAAGATAGAGGGCGGGAGGGAAAGAGTCAGAAAAGGACTCCTCTACTTTCTTTCAGATCAGGGAGAGAGCTTTCAGGATCCTGGCGTTAAAATGTGAGGCAGAAAGACTGGCCCTCTCCTCAGTCTCTGTGCCTCCGGCCTCACGGTCCAGTCTGCATTCACACGGCTTTGTGGCAAAAGCAAAAGTCTCCCAAAAGAGACCTTTTCTGGAAATTAGCAGAATAGTTTGAATATTGCATTATAGCAGATACATTTTCATCACAAGTTTTTTTTTAATAAACTGAAGTACTAGCAGGGCTATGAAACATTTACTGCACAACCAATGATTACATACTCTGTTCACGTGACAAAACACCAGAACATGCGGATAACACTGGTGTGTGTCTAAAACAAAAATCAGTGCAAAACAGTTTGAATTATTTGAATGAAGTTTATTAGTTGCAGAACCATGAAACATCGACAGTACGCAACCAATGGTTGCACACTGTGTATTCTGGTGGTAAAGCCCCAGAAAATTAAGATTGAAGGTTTTTCTTTTAAATACTTCCAAAGAAATACGCCCTGTTTTTTTTCAGCTGATACAACACATCCTGTAGTGTCATAGCACCATGATCGAAGCCCAAACACTAACGTCAGCGAAAGTATGAGTATTTGGCTGTGAAAGTCTGTTTTGTGACTTCCTCCTGAAGTAAATCATTTGTGTGCTGTGACGTAGCGGTCTTGTTTTCATGAAGCTGCTGAGAAAATGTGTGTGGGGGAGAGCGGGATGAAACTACTCAAAATGATTTGTGTAAACCACACTGTCACCTTCCTATGCTTCTGCTTTTTGGGGCATTTTTTAAAGCAAAGCAGGAAGTCAAATTGGCCGAAGGGGTGTTAAAATGCCTTTTGCGTAAGTTCAGCCACAAGCATGCGCACCTATTTGCTGTGCAGGGTAGTCACATGACCTGGTTTCCAGGTAACGGTGGTGAGGTCACCCTGGTCAGAACTGAGAGATGAAGAGCTGCTCTCCAGTGCTTTAACCCCATCTCCAGGACAGTGCTTGCGTCTTAGCATGGCTGCTAGCTTTTTTTTGTCTCTCTCTGTGCTTTTCCCCATGTATGAATCACATCCTCAGACCCTGTGAAAAACAAAAGAAACAAATTTTTGTTTTTTCTTAGCTGTATGAGAAGGAGTCTTGAATCATCAGTAAGGCAGTCCATCGTGGGGAGATCTCCGATCACTCTCATTTTACCGTCGAGGAATGGCGCCTCCTGTTGCCAAGGCCGCCACGCTGTGGGACAGTTGTCAGGCTGTCATAGAGTGCAGTCCTGAAACTGAAGGTGAAAATCTCTTGAGGACTTGATCCAATTTGCAGAAGTATTTTCCATCTTGAATGGCCACCTTAACCTTTGACCTGCATTCATTGGCTTCTTTTGATTGGTCAGAAAGTATTGACTCTTAAAATGCATGTAAAATTGTATGTTATTATTGTATTATTTTTCAAAATTTGAGAATTTTTATCACTCAGAGTTGCACGGCTTTCTCCAGGCTTATAGCAGAGGGACATAAGTGTGGTATGCTAGGCTAACAGGACCATTGGATGGTTTTCCCTGTTGATGAATCAGTGGCGTAGGAAAGGGTTCCTAAAGCAGGTCTTTCAGGGCAAAGTGCTGCTGAAAGCAGCTGGTCACCTTGGTCTTCCTCAGAGCTTTGTCTTTTTATAGCGCAGCAGTGTCAGCTGATATGCTGTATATTCCCTGGATAGTAGTAACATTCATTATTGATGCTCCCCGCTGATTACATTGTGATCGGCAATATTGAGAGTTTCCTGATGTTCCCTAACCGAACAGCAGAGAGGATCCATTGGCATTGGATTTTAAAGACTCACTTGGCCTACTGTCATGTTTTTTTAAACTGATATGTCACTTCCTGTAGCTTGTCAATGCTATAAGTCTGAAAATGGGCATTTCACTGAAAGAATGAGTGCTTTTGCAGGCAAATTCAGTTTTATTGCTTCCCCTTTAAAGGAAGAGCAAATCTTGACACATGTGACGTAGCTATCCTGTTTGTGAAATTCCTGAGCAAATGAGGGGGGGGCATTCCTTCTCCAGTGCTTCTAACATATCTCTGGCTCTGTTTTTGGAGAGTTTTGTTCATGAAAACCAGGAAGTTAAATTGACTGGAGGGGGCCTCTAACACATTGCACTACCTCTGCGAGTGAGCAGAGATATTAAAGAATAACTAGACATTGAGCTTTTACACTGTTTATGGAAACTGCGTCCACAAGTGAGTGTTTTTTTTTTTTTTTTTTTTTTGTTTTTGCTTATTGGACTTGTTTACCTGTCCATAGACCATTCAGTTAGTGCAGTTTGAGTCTCTCACCAGAGCAGTTCAGGTTTAATGGCTTACCATATCCTGAGGGCATAACACCAGTGACCCTACCTGGGACCAGACCCTGTGACCTTTGATCTCTGACCCCTGGTCAGCGTTAATGGTTTGCCAGGAGTGCACTGGTGTCCACTTCTCCCAACTTCACGGGGCGTGTAATTCAGGTTTGCCCTCTTCAGTAAGTGGTTTAAGTTTGAGGAATTATCCCTTTCATTTTGCGTGCGTGCGCGTGTGTGTGTGTGTGTGTGTGTGTGTGTGCGCACAGAGGGGTGGGTGGTTAAGGCCGATGAGAACTGGTTAGATCTGGTGTAATATGTTTACCAGAAATGAGCTGGGACAGTGGAATTCTGGGAGGTCGGGTAGCAGAGCACGGTCTTTGTGCAGTCATGTGTCTGGCTCTGTTTAAGTGATCCGGGGCACATCGTCAAACTCCAGAGGTTTCATAACCTTTTTATTTTTTTAATTTTGTGAAGGCATTTTCTTTTTCTTTCAATTCTTTAAAATGAGATTCGGCAGGCAGATATGTTCTCACTTCTCAGTTCTTCATCAACAAAAACAGCTAAACAGCCCTCTCTGGGATACGTGTCAGTGTGGCATGTTGCATGTCATGTTTTTGCAATGTGGAGCATAGTGCCTTTGCTGCATTCACCAGAGAGAGTGTGTGTGTGTGTGTGTGTGTGTGTGTGTGTGTGTGTAAATATGATATGGTACAGAAACAGAGACAGCCTGTCCGTGTGTGTGTGTGTGTGAGCGTGCTGGCGCAGTAACACAGTGACTGAACTCTGAGTCAGTGAGTCAGTAAGCCCTCACCCTCCCCCCTCACACAGGCCATGTGCTCCAGTTCCGCGTGACGCGACCGCTCCGTGTTTACCTTCCCCACCGCGGTGCTCCACCCAGCCCAGCGCCTGCCTGGGGAGAGGGGGAGGAGGGAGGGGGAACGAAGATCAGTGTGTGTCTGAACTGTAGCGTGTGTGTGTGTGTGTGTGTGTGTGTGTGTGTGTGTGTATATGAGCAAGAGAGAGAGAGATGGAGGAAATCTGTATGTGTGTGTGTGTGTGTGTGTGTGTGTGTGTGTGTGTGTTGTGTGTGTGTGTGTGTGTGCTTGAGAGACAGTGTAGTGTAAGCATTTGTGTTTTTTTGTTAAAGTTGGTGTCAGTGTTGATTAATATTATATGTAGAGGACTTCTTCGGCCATATGCTGATGTGTGGTAATGCCAGTGAAGAGAGAGAGAGAGACAGAGGGACAAACAGAGACAGATAATGGAGGAAGGCTGTAAGCTGTCTGCTCTTACAGCCCGATGTGTCTGTGCACTGTGTCTGACAGAGTGCTGATCAGATGCAGGGAATCATGGGTACATTGCAGCAGGTGTCACGGGAGGTGAACAGCACCATGGGACTAATATATAACAGTGCACCTGTGCTACTGTAACCTGCACTGTCACTTATTGGTTATCCATCCATCACCTGATTGGCTCTTTTTCCATCACCTGATTGATGTAGCAGGGCTGGAAGTCCCTTAGGTTATTTTAGGGTGACAGCATGGGGGGGCAGGTGAGTAATACTTTTGGGTCACATCAGCTGTCATCAAATGCAGGGCTGTGGAGACCCCCACCCCCCACTCTGGACGATTTCACACCGCACTCTCTCTGCCTTCAGACAGTATGGCTCTGACTGTGGTTACACAGCAGCTCCAGACATACACCTGTATATCTCTGCTTGTGACGAACCATAACCCCTCTGCCCAGGTGCGCCTGGATGTGTAAGAGAAGGTAACCTTGAGGGCAGTAACCATGAGGGGTGGTAACTATTGTAAAATGGTAATCATGGAGGTAGTAACCTCTAGAGGCAGTACTAGGAGAGACCATAACCATGGAGGCAGTAACCATGGAGGCAGTCACTAGTGGGAGGGGTGATCATTAAGACACCGTTCTCTGAAGTAGGGATGTATGGAACATGATGTGAATCTCACACTGCCCATCCCCCCAGGCCCCATCCCAGCCCCTAGAGCGGCCTGGCTTCCCTGGAGAGACACACGAGGAGAGAGGGGAGAAGTTCTCCATTTTGTGTGTGTGTGTGTGTGTTTGTGTGAAGGACCATGTGGGTACACAGTCAGGTGCAGTGAGGTAATGCATTCTTGGTTGGATTGGAAGAGTGGAGGAGGGGGAGAGAGGGACAGGGGGGTGTCAGCAGAACGAAGACAGGCCGGTACACCCACATGCATAATGAAAAGAAACGGTGGAGCGGAGCGCGTGTAGCTGAGTGTTTCCGCGCACACTCTCCCTTCTCCTGCCGGTGCAACCTGCTCCTTGTGAATCCCGGTTGCCTTGGAAACCACAACGGGTTCCAGCTGTTGCCTTGACGATAGCTGGGTAAGGCGGCGGCAGTGGCAGCAGTGGTCTACGTGTGTGTGTGTGTGTGCCGGTGTGGGGGTTGGGGGAAATTGTTCATTCTCTTGAGTCTCATTTGCTGAGACAAAGGAGAGCTGGAACACGGGCAGTAGGCGATCGATCGGATCCAGTCTAACACTGATCCAGGATCAGCCAGCCCAGAGCTAATCCTGACCTGCAGTATGGAATCTGCCACTGACCCCAGATGACTCCCTTACCCCCCCCCCCCACACACACACGCACACACACACGCATGCACACACACACACGGCTGAGGGATTACCATTGGACTTATGACATACGGATCCACAGCAGAGTCTTGTTTAATTTGCATATTTGTAAATATTAATAATCATAAATCACTTCTGCACTGTGTGTGTGTTTCTGAGCATGTGTGTGTCAAAGCATGTGAGACAGGAAGGCTTAAAGAACAGAGGCAGAACACACACATACACGCACACACATATACACACACAAGCAGGGAGACAGAAGCACAGAATAATGGCCTTTTCTCATTGGAGGAAAAGCTGAAACCCCACCCCTTTATCCTGCATGTGCTCTCTCTAAAGGCAGATTTCTGTGGCAACGCTGCGCTGCGCTGCACAGCCCAAACGGCTGTGGATCGGGAGTTCATTTTAGGACAGCTCCTTTTCTGGGCAAAGCCCCGGAATGCTGCTGTGTGAACCTGGATGGCTCGTGTTTTAGCTTTCACTTTTGCAAAAACTGGTTTAGCATCAGCGTGCCACTCACGATGGTCAGTAGCTCTCTATGGGGCAGGTGAGAAAAGCATTAGCATGAATGTTAACATTACCATTAGGGTATTGCTCTCTGCTGTAACCTGCTGTCTTTAGGGCCCCTTTAACAATGACATTAGCATTTGCATTAGCGTGCAGCTCACCATGGTAAACAGTTGTCTTTGGGGCCATGTTAGCATTAGTGTTACCGTGACACTCAGTTAGCAGCTGTCCAAGGGGTTTATCAGGATGACTGGGGAGCCTGTAGTCTGGAGTCTAATCCTGGATCAGAATCTGTCACAGAATACACACACACACACACACACACACACAAAATGCTACACAAATACAACACACACACACGCAAACACACAGATATGCAACACACTCACTCACACACACACACACACACACACACACACATGAATGCACACACAAACAGACAGTCACACACTCGCATGCATTCGCATTCACACATGTACATGCGCACACACAAGCACGTGCCCACACGCCATGCGTGAGGCTCATTGCTCGTGTTGCATCCCCAGGCCTGTCTTAGGATTGGAAACTGCATGTGATTAGAGCCTTAATGGCCGCCCCCCCCAGCCTGTTGACTGACAGCTGGCCCAATCTTCCCTGTGTGCCCTATTTTTCAGTGGAACAAAACCTCTCAGTATCATGTGCTCACACTCTATTCACACCATGTGAACAAGCCTGTTTTCACCCTCTCTGTAAGGCACACCCCACTTCCTCCCCTGGCCTAACCTTCCTCTCCCTATTTCCCTCTCTCTCTCTCTCTCTCTCTCTCTCTCTCTCTCTCTTCCTCACTTCCTCTCTGACACCTTCTCTCCTTTTCCTTGAAATTTCTCTCCCCATCTTTCTCCTCCTTTTCTTCCTTCCTCTCTGTCCCTCTTTCCCTCTTCTCCTCTGATTCTTTCTCTCCCTCCCTATCCATCTCTCACTCTTTCCACCTCTCTCTCTCTCTCTCTCTCTCTCTGTAGACAGTGTAATCTTTATCCCCGGTCCCCCTCTCTTCCCCCCCTTTCTCTCTCTCTCTCTCTCTCTCTGTGGCTGTAAGCCACTTATCCTGCCTGTTCTGCTTCCTGTTGCCTGTTTGGTTGCTGCCCCCGTCAGCTGACCCGGGACAAAAAAACTGGGTCACCAAACCATTTGCCTGCACGCCTGCCTGGTGCCACCACCCTCCCTCTCTCCTTCCCTCTCTTTCTCTTCCTCTGTCACTCCCCCTCTCCCCCTCTCCCTCACATACTCACGCATCCTGTTGCTTTTCCCTTTTTTTTCCCGTGGTGCTATTTGTCTCATTGCCAGTGATGCAGAAAAGTGGTGGGTGGGTTGAGCATGTGGAAGGAGAGGAGCGTCGTGCTGTGGAATCTCCGTCAGCAGCATCCCCCCCAAACACACACACACACACATGCTGTCTCTCTCTCTCACACACACACACACACACACATACATGCTGTCTCTCTCACACACACACATGCTGTCTCTCACACACACACACACACACACACGCTGTCTCTCACACACACACACATGCTGTCTCTCACACACACACACACACACACATGCTGTCTCTCACACACACACACACACACACACACACACACACAGCACACACACACACACACACATGCTGTCTCTCACACACACACACACACGCACGCACACACACACATGCTGTCTCTCACAAACACACACACACACACACACACATACACATACTATCTCACTCTCACACACACACACACACACACACACACTGTCTCTCTCTCTCTCACACACACACACACACACTGTCACACACATACACATGCTCTCCCTCTCACACACACGCTGTCTTTCACACATACACACACACACATGCTCTCTCTCTCTCTCTCTCACACACACACACACGCACATGCTCTCTCTCTCTCACACACACACACACACACACACACACACACACACACACACACACACACATCATCCCCCACCTCACCTGTCTTTTACACCTGTTATAGCTTCAAGCTGCGTGGTGTGTTTGTGCTTCAGTCTCTCTCACTGGAACAGTGATGATAATTGGGTTTGTGTATATGTTTATGTATGTCCCTGCATCTGATCAGCCATGAGTCTGTGTTTGTGTCTGTGTCTGTGTTTGTGTGTGTGTGTCTGTGTGTCTGTGTCTGTGTTTGTGTTTGTGTGTGTGTGTGTGTGTGTGTGCGTGCGCACGCGCAGCTGTAGAGAAGTTTGAGGCTCTGTGGAAGAACTCAGGAATATCATGATTAAGTGATATTTCTGAGGGTGGGGCTTTGTTGATCAGACCAAGGACGTGGTTCTGATTGTTTTGTAAATGTTCAGTAAACCTGGCTGAAATTTTGAGCTGGGATTCATTTTCATACACACACACACACACACACACACACACACATGTATGCACATACAGCAGGGGTGGAGTGATCAAGGTGAAGGCATGTGAGCCGCAGCAGAAGGAATGTGGATCTGACAAGTGGAAAGACAGGTCTTAAACAGACAAACACCCAACCAAGGAGGAGCCTAGGAGAGAGAGAGAGAGAGAGTGAGTGAGTGTGTGTGTGTGTGTGTGTGTGTGTGTGTGTGTGTGTGCGCACCTTATCCCTGTAGTTCTATGTAAAGTCAGGGTTTTTTGGTTCATTGTGTGTGTTAGGCACACTCTGCCTCGTGGTCTTTGTAATCTCGCCTCAAACTTGTCCGTTTTGTCCATGTAGGAAACTCCATTATCCACCCAGACTTGTGTGTATGGGCCTCTCTGTCACACACACAGACCTCCCGTCACCTCCCTGTGTGTGAGGGTGTTCTTATGGCCGGCTG